>SFZH01000068.1:0-57854 GCA_021234535.1 Stichopus chloronotus | reverse complement strand
TCGCTCTCTCTCTCCTCGTGTATCCAAGCATGCAAGGTGGAGAGCATCTGTGAGTGAAGTCGCCTTGGACGGTGAGTGGGGACTCTTTGTTTCAAGTAAAATGATTCCAAGTGTCAAATTGGGTTAGGATTATTGATGTTTTTGTAAGGGATGGGTGAAACTAATTGGGGGGCGTGCTTAGAAGCTTAGGCTTACTTTATAGCACTGGTCGCTGTTGTTAGGTTAACGTTAAGGGTGTGAATTAAGGGAACATAACAATACTGACAAATCTAGTCTGTTGTTTACAGGTGTTGTTTGGTGTTCCCAGGGGTGCTTTCTTTGCTTTTCCGTGCGATTCTTCCTTTCTCATGCTTTCCTTGCGTTTTCTTGCGATTCTTCCTTATCGTAACTTTTCTTTGTGCTTTGATTTGCCAGAAACTGTAATAATAATAATAATAATCAGAAATCAGTTGAAGGAATTTTGTCGGGTCGTATCTCGTTTCAAGTGTCTGTGAGGGTCCATTTGGTTAATTCCAATAAACAACCGGGTCCAGCATTCGTACTGGCTCACGACAGATTTGGTTTCAGAAGTGGGATAGATCAGACAAAAAGAAAAGCACCTCAGGGAATTTGCGGTCAGGGGACGTACTGGATGTCTAAGGTCCGGTAGTGACGCAGGAACTTTCGTAGGCAAGCAGGCTGTCTGGTGAGGGCTGCCAAGGCTGAGTGCTGGAGTCGCTAATTAGATGTCCCGTGGGCGACTGAAGATAGCTGTTCGCCGTGGGTGATGAGCTGATCGGTTGTGGACTCAACTTCGCTACCGGTGCTGTATTTATTGTAATCTAGGCCTAAGCGGGGCTTAGGGAGTTTCATGTTTGCTGTAAGGTTGGCTGGGAGAAATAGGGATTTCTCTGGCATTACTGTGGGAACTTGGACAGTTCCATTTACCATTTGGGCACATAGTTAGGTTGTATATCTTTTGTGTGTTGTCGGTGTTTGCTTAGGAAATAGGGATTTCTTGGGCATACAGTGTTATCCAGCTTGCACATACATGTCAATGTGAAGTAGGTATAGTACAGCATATTGTAGTTGTGGTGGGTGTGAAATTGTAGTCCTTTGTCTATTGCATAAGCAATCATAGGGGTTTGTAGGTATATCGGTGAATCAGCTCGTGCACTTATTGTTGTTAGGTGTGTTAAATCCTAAGGTATAGGTATAGGCCTACACGTACATCTCATGTGAGTTGTTATTGTGTATTTTGCAACTCTGCTGTACACTGCATTATCCAGTACTGGGCAGGGACAGCAGGGAACATAGTATTGATCTGTTATCTTAGAACTAAGTTTTAGTCATTTCATGTATGTTATTCTGTGCGTAACTCACCTTTCACTGTAGACTGTTGTGCTGCAAGTGTGTGTGTTGGGTACATTGGTTAGATTTCTTCGGTATTACACAGGGACAGCAGGGAAGGCTGTATTTGAGGTTAGAGGGCTGACGATATTGCTAGGATTCTGGCAGAATCGAAACGTAGGCTTAGCAGATTCACTCGTACGGTCCTTACAGGGGTTTAAGCTCCAAGCTTATCCTACTGCTAGGCTTAATAAGTTTCATGGTTTGCCAAGAAAGGCTGGTGATCCGACCTTACCAGAGTGGTTGGAAGGCTATGAGACCTATTGCAGACAATTTTCAGTATGTGAGGCAGATAAGGCCTCTGTGCTCGTTGACCATTTAGCTGGGAGTGGTAGAGAGGAGTTGATGTGTTACTCCGCTGCAACTAGGGAATCTGTTGAGGATACAATTAAGGTGTTGAAGGATAGGTTTAGTCCACGTGAGGCATTTGAAACCTTGAACGATGCATTTTAATCTAGAAATCAGGCTGAAAGGGGAAAGTTTGGCTAATTTTATTCGGGCACTGATGAAGCTTTATGGTAGGATAGAGAGCATAGCATTTGGAGAAGAGAAAAAGATGTCCAGTAAGGACAAGGATTTCCTTGCGATGAGGGATGAGGTTCTCACATTTTTTTGGAATCAAGAATCTGTCAGTGTAGGGAGAACCCTTGTGAGACAAATGACTGTTGAGGATCCATGTGATCCAGTTGGAGATCACCCTGTTGTTAAAAGCTTGGTTGAAGGACAGAAACACCTTCAGGAACAAATTGATAAGTTGTTCCAAATTTTAGGGGAGAAGGGTGGTTCTAGGGGATCACCCAACTCATCCTCCGTGGGAAAGAGATTTTCAGGGGGTCGTGGATCAAGTAATTTCATTGTCTGCTATCGTTGTAATCAAAAGGGACATATAGCCAGTTATTGTGATGGTAAACAAAGTGAGGGGATGCTTGCTGAGAAGCCATAGTTGAGCCAACAAGGCAGACTTCTGTTTGGAAGGAAGCTTCTGTGAACACACTCATTGGTGTTAAAGTTATTGAAGGTCACGAGGGTGAACTGCCTGTAGCACTGGAGGATTAGTAGCTAGTAGTCCAACTGCCAAAATAGGGGGACTTTGGTGGGATGCACCTTAGACATGGGGCAGAGACCTCATTGATGCCATTCCATAGGAACATGTTAGGAAGTATTGCGGAAGACCCAAAGCAGTTAGGTTGGCATCTAGAGATACGTGGGGCCAATGGGTTATGCTATGTTGCCAATGAAAGTAATGAATCATGAGTTGATGGGTAGTTTTCTCATTCAGTCTGATGTTGGTCACAAGTCTAAGAAAAGGGAGAAGTATCCAATACTTCTGGGCTGTAACATACCGAGGAAGTTGAAGGAGTGGTTGAACCATCACCATTGGACAATGATAAGGATAATTGGGATACGGTATTACAGTGTCTACCTGAAGTGGATAGGGTTTCTGTGGAGGATGCCATAGATAGAGATGTGTTGCGTGGTGATCTCGGGGTCTTTACAGGGAGTAAAGTAGAAGAACTTGTGAAGGGCTTGATCAGTTCTGGTGGGAGACCAATAGGGTCCCGATAAGTCTACTCCTCTGCTCGAGGCTGATGAAGGCAACATTGAGGGATTGATATATCTCGAAAATGCATGTGAATCTGGTAGTTATTGTGTGCATGATGGCCTACACAACTTAGAGGTTGAGGTTGCCGAGGTTTTAGTAGAGAATTTAAGGGACGAGTTTGCTGTCATTCCACCGTTCACTAAGCTAGCAGAGGCAAAAATGGTTAATGTTTCTGCAGAAGTGGTAGTTGGCGTGAAGGAAGTCGCTGTAGTTAATGATAGGCCAGTGAAATCGTACAAAGCTGGGACCATAAAAGTAGCATCCAGTAGTAAAGATTGTGCAGATGAAATTAAGGAAAAACGTCACAGTTTTTAAAACAGATCTGTTGGTCCGTCTAAGTACATATTGACAATGTGCTTATAAGGGTTGTGTGGTTATACTGGCACTTGACAGTTTACACATGTAATATTTTCCAATGCTTTGGTGCAATTCAGAGCTGCATTCAAAATCAAGAAGAAAAGATATTTTTTACTATGCACTGGTTTTTAACTTTCAAATAAATTACTCTGCATTATACTATAATAGATACATAGAGAGGCCATGCAGGTTACAACATGTCTGTAATAACACGTCAGCAATGACATCCATGTCCTCCTCTATAGCTGCCTCTATCGGAGGGAACACCACTGGAACATTACCAGCCCGCAAAAGGAAGAGCATTGGAAGTATTTAATTAGAGTGCTCTTTTTTCATCATTCACAATGCAATATTGGAAACTGACACTGACCAGCAGGGCTATTACAGTAGATTGGGGCATTTACTGGAAATATGGCACACATGAACAGAGGCAGGAAGCTCAAATTTAATGACCAAAATATTGTGTCATATACACTATATTGTGTTGTATATACTTCGTTCTATTGTCCCAAGTGCACAGGGGACATGAAAACAACAGCATGTGAAATCTATATCAAGCAAGCACAGTTTGGTTCAAGGATTTGTGAGCTGCAGTTAATCCTAAAAGTCTATTGTAGTATTACCTGTATGAAGCATCCCAGCCTACTGACTATTTTTTGTACATTGTGAATAATAAATTGCAGATGTGTGCAGTCAGCATATACATAGAAAAGGCGCTACCAGGCTTCGCAATTCAAGCAGTGAATTACAGAACCCAATTTCCAAGGGTACTACATCATGTACAGCAGCTCAGCCATCAGAAGATAAAAATCTCACTTACCAGAGTCTGCTTGAACTGCTCCACTTCTCTGCTGTTCCCTTATATCCGGTGAGCTATCAGAGCTATCCCTCATTCGCTGCAATGATGACTTGCCACCTTGTTGGGGTAGAGTTGCGCAGGGAGGTAGGTAATGAAGGATGGACATTACTCCGTAGCAGACTGCTGGAGGGTGAGGATGAAAAACTACTCTGTCTAGAAGTACTGGGGGATGAGTTGGTAGAGTGAGCAGGTGGCACAGGAAGTTCACAACGATTGGAACTTGCTGGGGTAGCTGTTGGCTCAGAGTCACTCCTCATCCGACGATAAAATGTACTTACTGTTTTTCCTGAAAATACAAAAAAACCCAAACCTAGCTACATGCTACTGTGCATACCATTCAAGAATACTGATTTCATCTATACCATATGGTTTTACATGCACCATAATGAAGTCTGCATTAAGTTTCGAATATTTCTTGCCTAGGATTAACCAAGACTGTACGCTTGGAATGCACATGCATATGCCTGGTTTGGGAGTCATCTGACCATCGGTTCAATCATGAGAACTAGCGAGAAACAACATCAGTAATCCATTAGTAGTGCGCCCCCACACATTTTAAAGGTTTAGATACATGTATGATCAACAGACGTGGTATGAATGGGTGGTGTCATAGGATACCATCATGGCAGGTGATGGGGCAAAGATTTGAGGAGATGCATAGCACATTATAACTAGATCATGAGGATACTCCAAGGATAGTAGCACATGCAGAATTTTGTAATTCAAGTGACCAGCTTGTATGTACGGAACTGTAGCTGCCAATATTCTATAGCACCTTCACTCAGGACTTCATGTGTATGGTTTTCACATTAAATTACCTTCTTTTCCGTGGCTGTTCCTCGACGTCTGTATCAATATTCGAAGTGTCCTCTCCTAGGATGGCTTTTTGGCGGGCTCTAGAATAGTCTCCTACACAAAACAAAAAGTAAAACAATGCACTCTATAACCAAGGGTACATGCAATAAAAAGTTTGCAACATACACCTGCCACTGTCAAACACCAATTAGCCACCTCAGAGCAAGTGAGTAGGGCTATGCAAGTATGCATGGCGAATAGGCTATATACCCCCAATTCTCCCCTTGGAAATAATGAGTGCAGTTGCCAGGAAAAATCCTCAGTACTGTAGCACCCTGGCATTAGACTCACTGTAGTCCAGTCAGCAGTGATGACAGAGAATGTAGCAAAGTCAGGTAGTCATGAAGAAAATCAACCTCAGCCTTGACAAACCTGTGCCCATGCCTCGGCATAGTAGTGTATATGCAGGGGAAAAGGAGAAACCAAGGTAACCATGATCTGTTTTGCCTAAACACACTGTATGGTCCACCATAAACATGGATCACATGTGCACATGCATACGCAGGTCCTTCATCGGTTCTTCATATGGTACAGGCGACACCCTATGCTATGCACCATCAGTATAGATCCAGTTGTGCAGCTAGTGCTAGTGTAAAGTAGAGAGCTGCCAATGAGCCTAGCTGTATTTCTCCACACATATCATCACAACAGAGAATTGTAGGCTACAAGTTGCATTCCTTGCTTCATAATGGTTCTATATACAGTATGTGACTGCGCTTTTGGCCTGCAAAATAGTGCATTTGTCCAACCCCTCGGAAAGGGCAACAAGCAAAGGACACCATTAATTTAATGCTGTCTATCAGTAAAAAAATTAAACACAAATATTTCTTATTGATGCAACACATGTATGTTCATCACATTTGTTCAGCACACTTCAGTACTATACCTCATGATCTGATGATGATACATGTTATTGTAAATTGTTGAAGTAAGCATGGACGTCTTGAATTGCTAAAAAACTTACATTTAAGCTAATGGTGCTGGGAAAAAATGCAAATTATGCCTTTTCTCTTGCACAGTGGTTGATGAGATGTTTAATATGACAACTCAGCACATTATGTGTTATATTGTGTAATCATTTGTGTAATAAGGTATTACAACCACCCCCCTTTTATAAGTAACAACTATGAAAATAAAATGTGCTACAGTACCTACAAGACCTTTCAAAATACTTCTGTACAGCATCTAAATCAGATCCTGTGGATTTGTATATTTAACAAACCTCAGATCAATTTTGGCGAGATGGATAAAACAAACTTATCATTTTCTCTTGACAAAGGATTCCTGTGAAGTTTGGCTAAATTTTGCATCACAATTCATATGACATGGATGAGCAGTACACATACAGTATGAGTTACTGTACATATACAGTAGACAACGTGCATCAACTTTTACCGTAAATGCTAGCAGCAGAGCTCTAGCTACAGTATTACAAACCAACACACGAACTTGGAACACAGGCCATGTGGTGTCTGGATCACTCTGTTTGGAAACCATCTTAGTAATCTTCATGGTGTCTGAGATTGTGGATGGCCAATAGCACCTGTCCTCTTCCTCGCCACAAAACCAAAATGAGGGGATGACAGAAACACTCTTTGATTCCACAAATTCCACAATCGCAAAGGGGAGCATGCTGTAATAAATCAAGTGCAATGCACTGTTACTGATGCCAAAAAAAAAATAATAATGCAAAAGGTTATCTGGTGATTGTTACTATGTACAGTAGTAAGCAGTACTACACACTCATCAGATCAGGAAGTATGCAGCAGTGGTGTAGCAACCAGTTTCCTCTTGTGTGGCACAAGGACCATCTTCTGAGAAAGGCATTCCACATTCACCACTGTGTGTGTTTTTGAAAGCTCACTAACTAATACAATGCCAAGGTGTGTCGAGTTCAACGGAAAGTAAAAAAAATGGTTCTTGTTTCTCAAATTCCTGAACAACCAATTTGGTCACTGATGGAAACACTAAGATGTTCTTCACTAGGATCACTTTCCCAGATATCTGGAAACAGTTGTCACCTTCAGCACAAGATACAAAGAATCTACTGTCATAATATTGCTTATATTGCTGACAAACTTCAATATTTGACAGTGGAGGTAGTGGGCCAGAAAAATGAGGCTGCTTGAAGCTGTGACCGGCATCTTCACTAGGAACAGAATGTGCACTCCTCTGTTCATGAATCCGGCGAATTATCTGCGAAAGAGGATTTTGTGGCGTACGAACCATTTTTTTCAAGCTTCCTAAGAAGTTCTCAAAAGGAAATGCAGACACATTATCAAGGCTGCTCTACGAGCATCATCCTTCAGATGAGTAAGATTGTGAACATTGTACACAAGAAATTCTCTTCCATAATGGACCCCTACATTACCACAAAAAGATGTGAGCAATTCCCCAGCATAATCACAAAATTGGTGACACAATGTTGGGCTCAGGAGAATGAACATGGCAACAGACAAGACAAGAAAGTGGCGATACAGTTCATTCTTCAACTTCCCACAAAGCACCACTGGCCCAGAGTACAAAAGGAACTGTCGAAATTCTGTTGCTTTCCATCGCTTAACTTCTATTAAGGATCTTGGTTTCCTGCTGGACTCCCTTGGAATGCAGTTTCTCAGAGATGTGACATTCGACATTGCAGTGGCAGTGGACCCTTCAACCACAAAAGAAGTAACCTGCGCACAAGTCCCAAACACACTAAGTGCATGTAGTCTAAAGGCAAAACAGAAACCATGCCAATACCAAGATCAGCAAGTGGTGATACACCGGTGTGGTGATCTTCATCTCTTTGACTTATGAAATCCTGATCAGTCCTTGGGTGATATGCAACTCTGGAAATGTCATTCGGTTGTTTATGTACACTCCAGTTTGTACACATCGTTCACAAGAACTGTACCCATTGTGTGACTTCACACACTTTATGTATGCTCTTGCATGTGCATCACAAATGACAGCATGCTGGTGTACAATGTAGAATCTATCCTTATGTTTTATACCATGCACTAACACATCTTTCATTTCCTGCACAAAATCCTTCAGGAATTCTCTCAACTCTGTTGTTTACTGGAACCACAAAAGACTGCAATCACAAATGGTGACAATCGTGGGAATTCTTGAATCCTGCCAAGAATGGGCCAAAGAGACACATTTGAACTCTTGAACAGAGGAACTCCATCCACACTCACTTGTATGTTAAGAGCATTAACATCAGGATGGACAAAATCTTCCAACCTTGGTACTAAAGAATCTCTTAGTCCAAAATAATAGTATGTCCCACCAGCACATTGCTGTACACATGTCTGCCTTGGAGTGGAGAGGAGAGTTCTTCGATCACGTGGTAACTGTAGATCTGTCCGTGAAAAAGTACTCAGCAAAGAAGACAATGTCCCGGTCGGTACATTGTTAATTGTTGCCCATTCTGCTAACTGTTCAGTTAAAGATGTGTTTTCCTCATCACTGTGACATTCCTCTTCTCGATCTGAAGTAAGATCATCCGAACTTGATCCAGGATCAGTAAAATCCGTCCCAGGGCCACAAACACAAACTGCCTCCTTCAACGTCAAGCACATCATAATTTCCCGGGTGACTTTCACTATCATTATTACCTCTGTCAGGACATAGGATAGAGCTCATTGTCAATACTTCATTAACATTGTGTTCTGGTTGTTCGCCCTGTAACTCTTCACTGATATCTTGAAGATGTCTTTGCACTAAGGTCCTTATTCTTCTGCGTTTTGTACGTTCCCCAATATAACCATCTGCCATTTTCTCTCACAAGATAAATGACTTGCTTTAGGTTCAGAAAGTACAGTACATAGTCTAAACAATACAATCTAGTGGTACAGATAGTGTGCAGACAGTCATAGATAATCTTGTCCCCTCCAAGTACAGGTACATTTGGATTCACCTACATTGAAACCACTCTGGCTCTTTACCTGTGTATAAACAATAATCGAGTTTGGTAATTCGTTGCCTCATGGAACATGGGGAACACGCAGGATAAACACACGGAGCTTGCACACAGATGCAATGCAGCAATGCAGTGCAATTTACCTAAATCCCACCTTAGACGGACAAATCGGCGTCTAAAACCGCACCTTTGACGGACACTGACTTTAGCGGTACATTATTTTGTCCATCTAAAGTTTACTGCGCCGGTTTGAACACACGGGACCAGTTATCAAAGATCTAATGATGCTTTCTTAATCGTCACAGCCCCCTCTACGTATCGACTTTTTTTGGACTCTTCTCGCTGTCTCCTTGATTTTTTCTTTGGTGTCGAAAAGTGCTGTTTGACAAAGGCTTATATCATGCGGTGTCTAAAACAGTACCTTTACTGGACTTCGAGAATTTCTACGATATCTTTTTGAAATCGAGGTTATATCTATGATTGGATCGTGGAATTGAATTTTGTTTTTGATAGTGCTTCACATGTTAGGTTTGGTTTGCAAATATTTGGTGTATTTTAAGAAAAAATCAAGATATACGAAAAATCGACCCCTAAAAACGATTGAAAATTCGTATATTCAGGTTAGATTATTGCGCATGCGCAAGTTCCAAACCGCGTCTAGCCTGTGTGGTTAGTGCGACACAACTCAGGATCGAGTCCGGTGATCTTCTGACGATGACGAGCCAAGGGAAGTAGAGAATCAACTCAAATATGGTGAGTTATCCAAGTCATCCGACATTTGTATGTTTTATTTTTTCATTGCGATAAGCCATATCGATAAATAATGTGCCATTATTCGAGTTTCCAACTGAAACTTAACCGCCTCTACGCAGGGTAGGCCCCATCCAGACTAACGTTACCTGTGTACAATTAAGTCGACAACTGAACAGTGCAGCAAACCGCTCAGCCTACATGGTAAATGCTTTTCATCCAAATTATTCATCGTTAGTGTGCCAATTTTCCAGTTTCATGTCCATCTTCGATTCACTATCAACGCAGTTGCTTCAACAAGATAAGCCTAGGTTAACTGATATTTGAACATACACGAACAAACTACTTGGATTGAAATCGTGCGTTCCGTTTGCTGCAGTTTGAATGATGTTTAAGTAGGCCAAATATTGTGACGCCCACAGTATAAATTCTAGGTGTCGTAATGGCGTATGAAACCACTGACTGGCAGTATTTAGTGTGGCCTAGCTACCTAACGGCCTGTAGGTCTAGGCCTGATGTAGCCATTGAGGTAAATTGCTTGAATTTTTAGGTTGCTCTTGGTACCATATGGACATATATTGTGATGTGTTTATATCAAATTTAATGCCAACCTTCATCACATAAGGCCTTGGCCTACATCCAATATTTGTGTTTGCGAGTTAGCTATATTTGTGTTTGGGAGTAAGCTAAATCCTGCATTAGGCTTATTTGATTCAGGCTCTATCTGTTTGGAAGACATGTGTTTTTTGACAGACTCTGGTTTGACTCATAAGTACAGCAGGCCAGTTACAATTGTGCATTTAGTTGTAACATGTCTTACAAACCCTACTGTATATAAGTCACTTCAAGGAAAACTCTGGCCTTTTCAAAGTTTGGTACCTACTCTCCATCCATGTGTGATAACTTAATTGAAGGCCTACTTTTAACAAACACACTCACACATACAAACTCACACAGACACTATGAAACACACTTAAAATGTGTGGCCAATGATTTTAATCAAAGAAACAAAATGATCAAATTTGTTCACAATGTTCCTTTTTGGTTTCCAATCCAGCAAAGGCGGCATACGAATAGAGGGAGTTCCCAGTCTCCCATGGAGATAGCAAAACTGTATTGCATGAAAGGATGCGATCCATCAGGATTTGAAGTAAAATATATCAACAACTTTATCGGTAAGTTACAGAAGGTAGCTTTCACACTAATATACAGTTTACCGTTTGGTTGAAATCATTGCTTACTTTACGCTATGTGATAGTTCCCTTGCATACAGTGTGTCATTAAAAGTGACAGGTCATCACATTTCAAGCATCCCCCTGCCTTTCCAGATACCTGTACTTCCTTTATCAGGCAATATGTACTTTCTGCCGTCCCTTCTGGAAAATTTACTTGTCATAAATTTAAGTCTGGAATATTTAAGTAAGATTAAGTCCCAAATATGGAATGAGAGATTCATGACCTAATCCTGCTTAATTCTGTATGTGATATTTTGAAAAACTGAATTATATGTGATTCAATTAAGCCCCTGGGAAAAGGGTTCTGTCCATGCTTGAGGTAAGATTAAGCCACTAGGTCAGCCTGACTTGTGTGTCAATAATAGTGACAGGTCATCACATTTCAAGCATCCCCCTGCCTTTCCAGATACCTGTACTTCCTTTATCAGGCAATATGCACTTTCTGCCATCCCTTCTGGAAAATTTAAGTCATAAATTTAAGTCTGGAATATTTAAGTAAGATTAAGTCCCAAATATGGAATGAGAGATTCATGACCTAATCCTGCTTAATTCTGTTTGTGATATTTTGAAAAATTGAATTAAATGTGATTCAATTAAGCTAGGGAAAAGGGTTCTGTCTTGAGGTAAGATTAAGCCACTAGGTCAACCTGTCAGGTTGACAGATATATTAAGTCAGGTCATCCTGACTTAACTCATCTTGATCATGCTCAAACCAAGTAAGTCAGGTAAGCATATTAAGTCACGTTGGCCATGCTTAAAATAGAATAAGTCAGGTCACTCAGTATTCAAGCAGATCTCAAATTACATCTGGATGGCTATATATGCTTGAAGGAGGTTGTGGCAGACCATGATGCTTAATACCTTGCAAACATTTTGCCTAATGTTGACCACAAATCAACCCAGAAGGAATACTTCAGGAAGTTCTAGTGTGTGCCTGTAAAATAAAAGAAAAAGCAGTTAACTACCTTTCAACAATGAGGATTTGACCCCTTCCTGTCCCTTCTCCTTCCTTCCCAAGAAATTTCCTCTGTATAGCAAGGGATCTTGAAAAATTTTGTAAAGCCATACTGAAAGCAAAGGCCTTTCCTAAAATTTATTTCAAAAGAAAATGTTCAAAGTATTAATGTCAGTTACAAAGGAGGTTGCAGAATCTACATAGAAGATCATCTCTCTGCAACAATGGTGGAAATATTCCAAACTAATTGAACAAATGCAAGAAGGGAGACAGTTGCTTCATCAAGCTGTATCTACTCTCTTTTCCAGTCCCACCTAATGCATTCATATATCAAATAATTTAATTTGCAGCTATATACCAACCAGTGTTGGCACTAGGATTTCAAATCTGGGGGGAATGTTCCCCCTTGTGTATAAATTTGGGGGGATTTGTAAATTTTGGGGGGGACCATGATATTCCACCAAGAGTGAAAACATTCAGTGAACGGCGGTATTAACAAGTGCGATTGCGTTGAACCATAACATGAGGCAGACCTACCTCGCTTACGAATTAAGCCAATGAATCAAACAAAAGCAGTGTAAGTTAAGAAAGAGAGTCTGCATGATATACAAAATTACAAAAATATTTGGTCTTAATAAGCATTGGTTTTAATAATATTAGGTGAAACTTTCAATGATATCTCTGCAAAAAGTTGCAGCTAACTAGCGTTCGATAAACCTATATTTTGTTCAGTACATATTTTTGTTACTTAAACCCGTACATGTATACGTACGTACTGTATGTACAATATACATTAACGTTACACGTGCACAGTAAACACACAGTGTATGTACGGTGGAGATGATCGCAGTTTCTTTGGTCGCAAGCCTGGCCATATCCTACTAGCTTCAATAAGCTCTAGCAAATCTGCTACAAACTGTGTAGAGGGCAGGGCTTAGTGGTCAGACTTGGAATTTTTGTACTGTACACTACAGGTAGTAGACCGCAAAGAACGTCAGTGTATATCGATCGATGACTCACTCATGCACTGTTCATTCATAAAATCGATTAGTAAACAAACAACATTGTTCGACTTGGATTACAAAGGAAATAAACAAACTTCGAGGTGACCGCTATTCACAGACTTATTGGAGGGTAAATAAACTGTCAAACTGACATTGAGAGGATTAGGACGTTAAATAGGTATTGATAAAAGGCCTAGCCAAGGCCTAGAGGCCTACATACATGGCATTACAGACAAAAAAATATGCGGGTTTTTCCCGCATATAAATATTTTTTTTGCGGGATTATATGAGCTTGTGCGAGAATCCCGCAATCCCGCACGTTAGCGCCAACACTGATACCAACATTTCCAAACTTGTGTGACTGCTACAGGTACTGCCCAATGTTATTAGCTGGAGCATTATTGTATGTGTTTTCATACACTGAAACTAACAGTATATATTGAACTAAGTTATTCATTTCATATGCTTGTTGGGTTATTTTCATGTTGCACAACCTGAGGCAGTCATTGGCATCACCCCACATCAAAATTATCAATTGGTTCTGCTCTTTGATTGACAGCAAATTAAAAAATGCAGAGTACACTGGCCTGTTGTTTTAATTTCACATGTGTGGAGGAGTTTTAGACAGGACGTGGGAGGGACTAGAAGTAAGTGTGTGGGAGAACTGAAACTGTCTGGGTCACTCACTGCGGACATGTCTTAATTCAAGGCAATTTTGTAAGTTTTGAGGGCCACTGCTACAGCTTTTGCTCATGACATGCAAAAGTAAATTTGAAATATCGTAAGATGATGGACAGGAAATTATTTGTAGAGTAGATGCATGTGCATGTACCAACTCTGTTGTATCATGCACTTCATATCATCTTGCATTATTGTCAATTGTTTCTTGTTGATATCTTCTGTATTTTACCTTGCACAAAGTGGTGATGTAATGTTTGTGTTCTGTCTCTTGAAGGTTCTGGTGTATTTGCCATGAAGCAGTTTGAAAAGTCAGAGTTTCTCCTTGAATATAGGGGAGAACATGTATCAGCAGAAGAAGGCGACAGAAGAGAACAAGAGTATCCAGCATCACATGGAAATTTTCTGTTCTTTTACAAGCAAAAGTGGTAAGTATATCAGCTTGTTCCAAAACATTGACAATATACAGTAGTAGCATGTTGATAATTGTGCCTGAATTTGATGACAACTTACTTCAATATCATAAACTTGATTCGCATTCCCAAGTATAGGGTTTCCATCTTTCAGGCAACGACAGCTCTAGCACATGTTTTGCTTATTTGGCGTAATAGCTCGGTACTTTATTTGCACAGTTCAGGTGCGTTCAATTCTTCGTTCCATGATAACAGTGTGTGTTGTACTTGACCACACTTCCATACCCCTGCATATTAGCGAACTGTGTTACACACAGCTGCAGCAACCTGTTTACAACACTCATACATATTCAATAGATGACGTAGAATGACAGGTGACTGTAACCGAGTTGTTCTGATAGTGCAGTGTTCAGTGGGTTAATGTTTTTCAGAGAAGATTCGCCAGTACACAATTATTTGTATGCCAACTATGATTACAGTGACAGCTATATGAAAGGAATGATAAAATGTAACCTTGCTGTAAAAATAATTACTCTTTTGCAATTGCTAAGCTCACATTTGAATTCATGTGTGCACTGCTGTCAAGTGTTATATCATTCTGTCATCCTATAGCTAATGTGTTGGAGTGACAGAAGACAGATATATAATGCACCATACTGTGCAGCATGATACATATGTGTAATATGATCATGAACATACACATACCACATTACAGTCTTGCTTGTACAACTGTAGGAAGCACATACAGTTCTTTCATGTGCTTACTTTGAAACACAGGGATAGCAGAAACCTGTAGCCTGCTTTAATTTGATTAAAAATTTGCCTCACTCTACGTATGTATACAGTACATGTACACAGTACATTCAGATAGCTAGAATTGGCTATTAGCACATGCTGTTATCAAAACACACATGCTGTTACACACGTATTCTTATCAAAATGAGGACGAATTCACACAGTATCCACTCCCGAGGAATTTTATACACAGTACTGCACGTATGGGTCTAGTCATCCCCTTCCCTCCCCTCCAAGTAAAAGCCAGGCCCGTAGCCGGGAGATCGGAGCATTCGAACGACCCACCTCATCTATGAAATATTTTTTATCTTGACATATTGAGGCCTAAGTTCCGTTCACTTTTAGCAGGAAGATAAAACCTTTCCACTTATGTCACTGTATACAGGCCCAAACCGATCACAATATCTCATCACCACATACATATATACTATGTGTGGTGACGAGATAATGTATAAAGCCCGGGACACACTGCCACGACAACTTCAAAAGCGACAAAGATATTCACATGGATATTTGAGTGTGGAATTCTGCAATACTACTAGTTGTGCTCTGTGGACTACGTAATGCAGGCTGTAGCTATGTACTTTAAACTATGTTTTTTTAAACCTTATGTCTGAAGATCACTGCACGATCATTCTTATTGTGTATTGCCTAGTGATTAACAGCCACTTCCGTACTTGGAAAAAGGTCCACATCTTGGAAAAAAGACCCACCCCTCCACATGGCCTGGCTATGGGCCTGAAAGCTGCACTTCCACGCATTTGATTCACAAGTAATGTTTGCTTTATGTAACACCGCCTGAAAATTTGTGTCAATTTGTAGCATATCTGACCTGAAATTCCAGGGAATGAGAATTCCTCCCTTCATCGATACAACAACTCCCTTCAATCCCCTTCTCAATGATCGTTCTGCAATCACCTCTGGTAATCATGTGCCCCCATCCCCTCCCCCTTCTTCCTTTTGATCTGTGGTGAATACTTCCAGGAATGAACATAGAGCACTGCACAATACAGCACACTGTGTACAATGTTCAGAGCTGGGAGAGGCTTTTTCTAGTTATGCAGGTTTAACAACCACGCTCTATTTAAGTTCTTTTTTTTTACAGGAGTGTTTGGGTTATGAGGGGGATTTCATTGACAGTACATGCAGTTAATGATCTAAGGACATTTGAACTATTTTCCTTAAGGACTCCTAGTAAGTTAACAATGGCACTAGCAAAGTGCTGAAGTGTTCTGCCTGATGCATGAAGCATACCATATCTTCAAATTCGATATATGCAGCCTACTATATGGGTGTAATATCCACATACTATTTTGTTATTTGTGAAAGTTGGAAAGGAGGGGGGGAGGGGATCGGTTTTTGAGGTTATATAAAGTCTGCTAGTAATCCAAATGGGAATGTATACCGCTAAATCACGCATACCAGGATTTTTTTGTGGGATCGGTCTGTGATGAGCTGTCAAAATTGAGGTAATCATGTGTTGTAATACCTTGTGGAAACAAGCCCATGTTGCAATTCATATGATGCATCAACTAAATTTTGGAAACAAATAGTTCAATCTGTAAGAAACTTATTTCTTAAAAAGAGGGCCACTGCCCTCCCTTATTTGGAATGATCTATCATGCAATTAATTGTCCACCAACATTGTTTTTAAAAATGTAATTGTTTTCAAAACAACTGCCTTCTTTCCTTTAAGCTTCTTTCCAGTTTGATGCTCAACTTTATGATGACAGTTATTTCTGTCCAGTCAAATGTAATCTTGCAAATGATGTAAGGAAAGACATGCAAATTTGAAAAGCATTGACAGAGTACAGGTATGCAGTAGTGCTCTACCGCATATACAGTACGCACATTAATGGACTTCCATACAAGGCACTACGTAAAAGCACTGTATGTTCAGCACTTGGAGCGATGTAGGTCAAATAATAGTACATATTTGAACTGAAATGTTACAGTATGTCATTGTGTCCTTCTAATGTTTCATATCGACAGAGGACAGATGCGTTCAATATACCGTATACTGTGTCAGCTAGTGTTCTCAGAGGGATTTTAACTGGCTGAATGATACAGTCTTAAAGGGAAATAGGGCGTTTAGAATACCCCAACAAGACATACAAAAGAAAGTAGCAGTAATCATTATTAAACCATTCAGTCTCATCAATAAACATCTGCCAAAGCTTCATCTCCTCAAAACATTAAGCATGTGGTGAGGAAAAGAAGATGCATCATTTGAATTTTGAAAAGTTCGGGTGAACAAATTAGTGTTGAACAACAAATGACTGAATTTCTATCTGTGAGGAGCTTATTTCTTGAAAAGGAGGCTTCTGTCCTTCCTTATTTTGAATAATCTATCATTCTACATCTACAACAATTGGTTTAAAAAATATGGATGTTTTCTCTGAAACAAACGCCCTATTTCCCTTTAACATCTAGAGTTATTTTAGTAGGTTTCTGCCTAATGGAGCCTTTGCTTATTCATTATTTCTGCATTGTATATTTGAACTGAAATGTTATGTCATTGTGTTCTTCTAATGTTTCATATCGACAGAGGACAGGTGCGTACAATATACCATATACTGTGTCAGCTAGTGTTCTCAGAGGGATTTTAACAGGCTGAATGATACAGCCTTAATCTAGAGTTATTTTAGTAGGTTTCTGCCTAATGGAGCCTTTGCTTATTATTTCTGCATTGTAAGAATAAAAACCAAAATACTAGAGGGCACAGACTAGGTGACAATTAAGTTTGACATTTGTCCTAACACCTTTGATGTTACTAGGTGTTTATGGAGAAATTTTTAGGAGAACAGACACTGCATCATGTACGGCACATTTTGCATCACTTAACATCACAATTAATTATCCCCCTCCCATCTCTCATTGGCGATATGTTTGCTATTGCACATGTGCTCCATGCACATACCACCACCTTCTTCTGAAATCTATGGAGAACACTGCAGTGTAACATTCTGGCTTTCCATGCAATGCACCGGTCAATATAGCATACAATGCTAAGACAGATTTCATACTGGAAGTATAGATTCATACTGTAAAAACCAGAATAATTTCTCTTTTCAGTAGAGGAAAGGATTGCGAAAGATGGGGTTGAAGTCATCATGTCTGCTATTGAGCAGATGCCACTTAGACCATTTTTCTCATGAACAGACAGCAATCTTACCTGCTCAAACTTGTTCCACCTACATGTTCATGCATAAATGAAGTCCTGGTAAATTGACATTTTTGTCATATACTTTAACCCTTTCATAGCCAGAGTCCATTACTTGGACACCACCCTTTTCAGCCAATTCCAACTACATAAATTGGGATATTAAAATTTTATGTTAAGCTTTACGTACATGGCTGTAAACAAAACCTCAGTTTTCAGGATCGATAGGTAAAATTACTTAAGTTGCTGCATATAACGGTATATAAACTGGTCTTCTTGCATAGTTTAGCATGTTCAGAATGTGTACTGTTGTCAAGTGCTGTCATTCTGTCCTCCTAATGTTTCAGCTCAATAGAGGGCACATGCTGCACATATACATCACTAACGTTTCATGCAATGCACTGCAAAACAGAGCATATTGTGCATCAGACTTCAGAGGGAATTAAAACAAAAAACAAAGTTCCTCACATAATTGATAATGGCCTCAACATACATACATTTATTTGGTAACTGTCATAGGTACATAATGCTGTAGCTCACTGAGGACAGAGCCATATTCTGTATTGTGTTCTCCAACCTGGGGTTTTTGAGGGAGATAAGCCCCCTAACTAAAATGCCAGCCATCCCCCCTAAAAATCTATCCAGCCCCTCAAAAGACCAATCTACTTTGCCAGGAAAAGGTTCGCAATAGGGTACTTGCATCAAATAGAGAAACAAATCTCCATATATGGTACCATGCATATTACATCATTAAAATTTTATTTTAGCCATATACATTCTGTATAATAACAGTATCAGCATCCTAGCCAGGGTCCTTAAAACAACATGCATGGCCCAAGTGAAAGTTACTCCCACCCCTCTGAAATATCAATGTTCACCTAAAACAATTTAGCCCACCGACCATGAAAAAGAAAACAAATTGCCAATCAGCTACTCTGCCATTTAAAAATGGAGCAAGATATGGACTCTACAGTGTTGCATTTTGCACAATGCATCTCAACTAGTAACTAAAGATAATGTAGAGGCTCTAAGGGAAGCAAGATCTCCCCTCAATAACTCCTCTGCTCAACTTTCCAAGTGCAAAGCAGGCCCGTAGCCGGGGGGGGGGGGATCGGAGCGTTCAAACGACCCACTCCAACTTGAGGGAGGTCCATTTTTCCAGCCCAGTGTTTGGAGGGTCAGCTATGAAATATTTTTATCTTGACATATTGAGGCCTAAGTTCAGTTCACTTTTAGCAGGAAGATAAAACCTTTCCACTTATGTCATAAAATGTATCCCTGCCCAAACTGACCACAATATCTCATCACCACACACATATACTATGTGGAGTGATGGGATAACAAGCTCAAAAATGTGCATGCATGGTTATGTCATCGTGGCCGTGGATGTCATTGAACTAGATACAATACAAAGCCCGGGACACACTGCCATGACAACCTGCGACACAACGGCGACCACCCATCACGTCTGCTGTGTTCGTGGCGGTGTGACCGGTTCCACAACTAGAGTTCAGTTGTGTTGTAGGCCGTCGCCGGGCCTGATTAAATATGTTCAATTGTAGTCGGGTGCAGTTGGTACATTTTAAGCCCTGTTCAAACCGCCACGAATACCAAAGAGTGTCTACTCAGGCGTGTAGCCACCCCCCTTGGCCATATTGTGGTATTTTTTTTTTAGGGCTTTGCCAGAAACACCCAGGAGCATAGACATAGCCAGGGAAAGGAGGGTGAAAAGGGCGATCCTGCTTGATCTCATTTTCGCTTTTTTCCCGCGATATCGTTAAATAGTAATTCCCTCAATTTATGCGGCGCGCCTACCAAGGCAGGGGAGGAATGCAGGGTTGGGAGCATGTATGTATGCATGTAAAACACCCACGAAGGGCAGTTTTCTACTATCTGAGTGGCTTGTAGAGCCAAACGTTTCTTTGAATGCTCATCTCGGCATTGCATCATTTTTCACAGACTTATTGTTTTTTCAGTAATTGAGAAATTGTAGACATGATATCTATATTTCAAGGCTGGGTTCGTGCAACTGAAAAGACTTACGAAGGGCTATTTCCGGCCATCTGAGGGGTTTGTAAAACTCAAAATTTTCTTGTACGCTCCACGCCAACTGATGGTGGCGCTCTGCTTAGATAGTCTTCATGAGTTTGCTCCCCCCTTGACATATTCCTGGCTCTGCCCATGTGTCTACTATTTATGTTAATTGTCTATGACAGAAGGTCTTTTGTAGTCTTTTAAAATGCTCCAGATTGCAGTAAATCTTTAGATTTCAAAAGTCCCCCTGGAAAATGCCTCTGGACCCCTAGCAACTGCATGCTTACGGCACACGCCAGCCGCTTCCGTAATTGGAAAAACGTCCACATCTTGAAAGAAAGACCCACCCCCCACATGGGCAGGCTATGGGCCTGCAAAGGATGCTTTGTAATTGTGTACAATGTTTGACAAGAGTTCACCTGCAGTGGAGAACATGAGGATGCTTATGAAATAACGTAATATACACAGTAGCAAGCATTATGAACAGTTGCTTGACCAGATTTCATGCTTTGCAGGTGTATAACAGACTTTTTTCCTTTTCTTTGTTTGTCTGTTAGGGTAGGAGGATTTTTTCTTCTTTCTTAGGGTAGAAGGATTAAAGTTATCATGCAAAAGTCGCATGAGATGATGCCATTTGCACTGACTATTTTCTACATGAAAATTCATCTTTAATATTAAGATTTGTAAACATTTGCACAAATAGCTAGTCTGAACATTCTGCCTGCACATGCATGTGACTTTTGGGGAGTATTCCCAGAATTAATTTGAAAAATGGTGTTACTTTGTACATGAAGCATTCTGATTCAGCATAGTGCTTATCCCTCCCCCCTCCCATCATATTATTTAATGACACTGATGATGACTTTGCTATGTTGTGTATGTTGTGGTGTGTGTAAAGGTTGTGAGAATTTATGGTAGCCATGTGTGTACTGTGTACTGAAAAAGGAAAAAAACAAGTGTGTCACAATCTCCTATACTTACACAGTGAGTCGAATGAACTTCAAACTTGGTAGGAAAGTACTGAGATCTAGAGTGTATACATGTGTGTGCCTAATTACTGGTGATATCATAGACCATAAGTCAAGGATCTAGAACAAGGGGTCACTCCATATAGTCAAGCCAATTAAGTTGAAACATCTTAATGCCAAAGATTTCTTAGTTATGAAAGTAATGACACTTGGAACTCATTGCCAGAGCATGTTATTAGTGCATGTTTTCAGTAACAATGTAAAGGAAGATTGGATAACTATTGGAAGAACCAACAGAGAGTATTTGATTACAGACATTTAAGCTCACACAGTACATGCATGATGCACATTTTGTGTGCTACAGGAAAATACTTAATTGATAGTGCACTCACTATATACATACATTTATTTGCATACATTTATTTGCAATAATTCACTCCATAATGTTGCACTTATATGAACTGTTGCCAAAACGTTATGTCATTCTGTCCTAATGTTTCGGATTAGCAAGGACAATGCTGCACATATACACGGTAATAACTGTTCATTCAATGCACTAGCTGCACCATTATAGCATTTATTACACACTGGGTGGTGGAACCAAGGAGGGATGGCATTTTCTCAAGTAAGAAACTTTGCATGCCCCCAGTTTCTCCAATTCTGACAAATACATGCATACATGTAATCTATGTGTATCTATTCCCTGTATATTCATATCTTTAAATTTCCCTGTTTTAGGAAGTCCATGCGACTAACCGCTGATTAATGGCTACTTTCTAATGCTTACTTATGCTAAGGCCTCAGAGCTTTTGGGGCTTTGCCTCCTGGACCCCCTAACATAGCTTTGCCCCTGGACACCTTGACGACCCCTTAATTGGTTTCATCTTGTCAACTTAAAGGAAAGGTTGAATGAATTAAATCATTTTCAATCTTTGCATTCAATAATGCAAGTTGAACAAAAATATACCTATCATGAGACTAAATCTAAGACTAAATCGAAGGCTCCCTAAGGCTTTGCCCCTAGACCTCTACTGGGACTATTTGCAATATTGTGCCGTAGCACATATTACAACTGTTATTAAAATGTTTTGTCATTCTGCCCTAGCTCCTGTGTTTCAGATCGATGATGCAGCTGTACATGTAGTACTGCACAGTAAAAACTAACTGCACTATTATAGCATGCAGTAATATGCATAACACACATTTTAGATTACTTTAAGGAAAGAAAAGTCATACTTTATTGCTAATGCACTTACTGTGCAGTCATTTATTTGTAATTGTTCACTTTATAATGATATAAGCACATACCTGAACAGTTATTAAAATGTTATGTCATTCTGTCCACCTAATGTTTCGTATTGACAGAGGACAGTTGTTGCACATACAATACAGCAAAGAAATAACTTCTTACGCAATGCACTAGCTGTACAATTATGGCATATGATAAAGTCATAATACATGTTTTGGGGAATTTAGAAAAGAAAAATATCTTGAAAAATATGCATTTTTTTTTGGCCGTTTGACGCATATATGTTGCACTGCAGTACTAGCTAGATCACTAAGTAACTTGAATATTCAGCACTTCTATGAGCAATCCAAATTATGGATAAGAATAATTTACAGCTCAGTGAACATGAAATATGATGAGTATTGAATGACCACATGTGCAAAATGATAGAGATGAGATTTGTAACTCCATTGATTGCCAATACTTGTTCATAATGCACTTACTGTACATAAGTGCACTCAATAGTACACTGTACATCATATAGCACATATATATGTGAACTGTGTCACTATGTTCTCCTTATGTTGTAGATTGGCAGAGGACATACATGCACTGTATAAAGTACAATACCCACGAAGGTGCATACTCGACGATTCTCATACATGAGCATACATACATGAGTACTGCACCTCCCTAATGAGCACTTAGCAATGGCATGTTCTTCAATTCATTGCCCTGTGTGCATTGCTGTCACTCTCTTGAAAGTTTATGAAAATGATATACAGCTCAGTGAACATAAATATGATGGGTACCGAATGACCATGCAAAATGGAAGAGATGAGATTTGCAACTCCATGGATTGCCTATACTTATTGATAATGCACTTACATACTCAGTAATTCACTGTATCATGATATACATATTTGAACTGTAATCACAATGTTAAGTGTCATTCTGTCCTCCTAATGTTTCAAATTGACAGAGGACAGACGCATACTGTATAAGTGCAATAACCTAGTAGGTGCTAGGACAATTCTCATACATGAGCTTACATACAGTTCATGAGTACTGCACTCTCCCTAATCATCACTTGGCAATGGCATGACTGCTTCATGCCCTGTGTGCATGGCTGTCACTCTCTTGAAAGTTCATTCAAATTATGGATGAAAATAACATACAGTTAGAAGAACATGAAATATGACGGGTACCGAATGACCATGCAAAATGAAAGAGGTGAGATTTGCAACTCCATGGATTGCCTATACTTATTGATAATGCACTTGTGTACTCAATAATTCACTGTATAATGATATAGCACATATTTGAACTGTAATCACAATGTTAAGTGTCATTCTGTCCTCCTAATGTGTCAGATTGACAGAGGACAGATGCATATACAATATACTGTAAAGTGCAATAACCACGTAGGTGCTAGGACAATTCTCATACATTAGCTTACATACAGTACATGAATATACACTCTCCCTAATCATCACTTGGCAATGACATGTGCTTCATGCCCTGTGTGCATGGCTATCACTCTCTTGAAAGTTCATTCAAATTATGGATGAAAATAAAAGATACAGCTCAGTGAACATGGAATATAATGGGTATTGAATGACCATGAAAATGATAGAGATGAGATTTGCAACTCCATGTAGTACCTATACTTGTTGATAATGCACATAGTGTACATATGTGTACTCAGTAATTCACTGTGTAATGATGTAGCACATATGTAAGTGTCACTCTGGCCTCCTAATGTTTCAGATTGACAGAGGACAGATGCATATACAATATACTGTATAAAGTGCAATACTCATGTAGATGCTAGGACAATTCTCATACATGAGCTTACATACATACAGTACATGAGTACTGCACTCTCCCTAATGATTACTTTGCAAAGGCATGTGCTTTATGCCATGTGCGTATGGCTGTCACCCTCTTGAAAGTTGGTGGAAAATATCAAGTTATGACTTTCCATGCACTATGTAATATGTTGTATAAAGTATACATGTTCATTGTTTGAACAGATTTGGTATTGTGTAGGTAACTACTACTTTATGATTCCTTGCCGAAGGCGGGCAAGGAATCTTTGCGATGGTGATTCGGTGTATGTGCGTGGGTATGTGCGTGTGCGTGAGGGTGTGTGTGTGTGAGCAAAATCTTGTGAACACTCTAGCTTTTGAAGGGAAAGTGCAAGGTGGGTCAAAGTTGGTGTGATGATAGAACATATGGCAATCTCGGCTGGGGTTGTTTTTGGTGAAGGTCAAAGGTCATCTGAGGTCACCATCAGGCAGAATGTGTACAAACTATGTTTGCAGTATCTCAGAAACGACAAGTTGCATCATTTTCAAACTTGGGTGGTATGTACTGCCCTGTAAGTAGTAGTGAGATTGTGAGGGTATTCTTGTAGGTCAAAGGTCATCTGGGGTCATCAGAAGTCACAAAGTGAAAAGCTTGTGAACACTCTATCTTTTGACGGGAATGTGCAACAGAGTCCAAAGTCAGTGTGTGGCGAGGACATTTAAAGATCTTGACTGGGATTGATTTTGGTGGATGCCAAAGGTCACTAGAGGTCATCTGCAGACAGACTATAGACAAAACATGTTTGCAGTACCTCATGAACTGCACATTGCACAAACTTTGACCTTCGACGGTATGTAGGACTTTCTAAGTAAATAAGGTGAGGGTGTGTTTTGTGATCAGAGGTCATGTGGGGTCATCAGAGGTCGTAACATGAAAAAAACTTGTAAACACACTATTTACAAAGGAGGAGATAATTTCAGTATTTACAAAGGGGAGACAATTTCACACTTTAAAGTTGTTCTTTTTAGATGGAGTATATAAATATAATTACTGGTTTAAGTTTTGATGTGGGTCAAAGGTCTTCTGAGGTCCTTGAGTACAAAGTGTTAAGACCTTTGCTGATGTTTCTCTCCTTCTGTCTTTTCCTATGGGTGGAAGGTATTTGAGCTCCCTTCCAAGCAAAGACTAGCAA
Organism: Stichopus chloronotus; assembly: GCA_021234535.1. NCBI lineage: Eukaryota > Metazoa > Echinodermata > Holothuroidea > Aspidochirotida > Stichopodidae > Stichopus > Stichopus chloronotus. The sequence goes on along the minus strand of SFZH01000068.1, from coordinate 32,654 downwards.
TGCTTGCACATTTAGGAAGTTCCAATTTGAAAACTTTTACCTGTCAGTTAGGTAATAAAGTGTAGTTGCTGTACTAATTTCACAAGTCTTGGACATATAATGATGAAACTACATCTATGGATCTTCAGCTGGCATCATTCTGGTTTCTGATAAAATACTGTATGTCTGAAAGCATCTGTAAAGTATCTAAAAGCCCAATTTGGTTAAGTTCAGCAGGTACAATACACCTTTGAGTTTCTATTTAGTCCCAAATTCAGCTGTACAGTATTTGGTATCATGCTTCTTTTATTTATTACTCTTGGTTTGACAGTTAAAAGTGCTCACTTAGTTTTCAAAGCCATAATTGGCTTTTAATTCCATTTGAGACATTTGTTTGGTCTGAAAATGGTGATTGGCCAATGACCTCTGTGGAAAATGGGAGAAAGGTTGACCCTTATCTTTCCCAGAGGAATCATTATCTGAGAGACAGGGTTCCTTCTGTCATCAAACAATGTAGAATAGATTTGTTTTCTGAAGTGGAGACAGTTGCACATGGAAGATTTCTGTTAGGGAAAAGTCTTATTGTGCAATAGAGATAAATAAGTTATTACTTGGTCATATGATGGGGTAGATGGAGGAATTTATGTAGTTTATATAATTGGCAGTCATTTCAACTGTGATATGAGTATATCTCTTGTTCCTGGGAAATTTGTACTGTACCTAGCTAGGCTACCACTGTGCAGGCTCAAGAATTCTTGGCCACCAGTGTTATCTTACATTACGTGCATACAGCAGGTATTGGAAAGTGGTGTGCAGTATCAATGGCGTCATCTGGTATATCCTGTGGTTACTACAGTAAACTGCAACTTGAAAAAAAATTAATGGAAGTGCATGTATTAGTGGCAAGGAATCACTAAGCCTCTTGGCTTTCTTGTTGATTCCTTGAAGAAGGCAAAAGTAATGTATGGGATGTTGATGTATGTGTGGTGTGTGAGTGTTTGTGTGATTCCTTGCTTGTAAACACAGTATCTCAAGAAGGGTAATCTTGACTAATATCATAAGTTGTTTAGGTTAGTCATGGTAAGTATAAATGATCCCTATTGCTTTTGAGAAGGTCAAATGTCATTTGAGGTCAACAGAGGTCAAACTGAAAGCCTTTTAAACATGAGAGGATCCCTGTACTTTTGGTAGCTCATCAAATGTCACTTGAGGTCACCAGAGGTCAAAATGTGAAAACTTTGTAAACATGCTATCTCAAGAAGCATAATCTTGACTTGTTTCATAGTTAGTGTGTGGGTTGGTCATAGTGAGATGATTCCCATCAGTTTTGGGGGAGGTCAAATGTCGTTTCAATTCACAAGAGGTCAAATTGTGAAAACAAAATTGCTAAGTACACACAGTCATGCTCTATCTTGAAGGAAAAGGTGTTTGAATTTCAAAATTAGTATATGTCCTGTGCTCTTCGTGAATATTGGCAAGGAATCGCAGTCTTTCAGACTTTCATGCTGATAGAAATAGGGAGTCTGGTTGTTAAGAGTTATTGTGAAGAAAGTTTGTATGGACTGCAGCCCAAAATGATTCTTCATGAAAAAAAACTCCTAGTCAATTTGTAAACTACAACTTAATTTGCATGATATACTAATGGCACTGTACAGTTTTCTGCTAGTACTGGACAGTACTGCATGAAGGCCCTTTTGGAATTTAAAATTTATTACTGTACTTAGTTTGGTTAAAAGTAGACTAGCTAACTGTATGTATTCTTTTACACAACAGTACATTTATGCTGTAATCAAAGTGTTAAGTGTCATTCTGTCCTGCTAATGTTTCACATAAACAGAGGACAGAACAGTCATAGGGCTACAGCATCATACAGTGTTCTCCACTGGATTTCGCTGAGTGGCGTTTCTTGATTCCATGCTAATGTAACTGTTACCACCACACTTAAAGTGTGCTTGGGTAAGAAATTGACAACAAGCAGCTACATTTCAAACATTTTAAAATCATTTTTATGGCACCATTAAGTATTTCAATTATCAAGTATTTGTAGAGGTAAGGGGAAATACTTTGGCATACATACATAACCATACATTAATTATTAGTTTGCAGCATCGATGCTACTTTTTCCACATGTTTGGCAAGAATGGTAAATGACGAGATATCAAAGAAAGCAAACTCTGTTATGCGGGCAGTACAGATTGGAAAAGAATGTAGATTGTGTTTGTTTGCCACAAGGAAGATAGAGAGAGGGATGAACTGCGTTATGACTTTGGCACTGGAGACTTGCCCTGGAGGAACAGAGATTGCAAAGGCATCACAAAAGGAAACAAAGGGGAAATATCACTGAAAATAGCATTGGAAAAGCCAGATGTTGAGATTTCAGTCAAAAAAGCTGAAAAAAGTGACAAAGTGTTTCATTCATGATAGCAATGTGTGTGAGATTGGAGAAATGTGTGTGAGACTGGAAAATGTGTGTGAGACTGGAGAAATAGATCAACCACAGGAAGTTACTATAAGTTGTGCAGCTGATACAAGTGAGACCAGAAACCTGGAAGTTCCCACTAATTACTCTATTGAGAGTGAAAGTGCATCCAGCAACAAACTAAGAAAAGGGTTTGAGAAGCTACATAATTCTTTTCATGGTGCTGCTGCTATGAAAGAAAAAGCAACAGAAAATTTGACTCAGGTTGAAGCAATTGTTGAGGATTCTAGATCTGATGTGGAATGTACCTGTAGTGATTCTCCTGTTCTGGGGGTAATGAGAGTCTGATAGGTGATGTAGAAATAGATCCAAGTAATGGCTCACACACAGATGAGGATAAAAATTGGTAGTAATGAGAGTTGGATAGATGGTCCAGAAAGAGATTCTATTAGTAATGACTCACACACAGATGATGCCAGAAATTTGTGGGATCCTTGTTGTAGCCTTGAGAAGGAAATGTCATCTAACTTGATTAGTGAAGGTAAGCAAGACTTGAGCAACAGGAATGATACAATTGGCCCCCCTGAGATAGGAAAAGAATCAGAAAATGTGGTCCATAAGAGCCCAGATGCTGTGGGTTTTATTAAAACAAACAGCCAAAATGAATGTTTATCTAGAACTGATGACAACTGGAAGATAGCTGTTAATAACGACTGTCAACAGAAAAAGTTGGATCTGATCAACAGCTCTCATGCAGAATTAAAGAAGCTGAATGCCACTTCCTGCTCCTTTGATAGAGATACGTCATTCACCCACCCCAGTGAAAAGAATGAAGTCTTCTTCAAATTAGACAACACAGCTGATCAGGATGAGAATTTGCAGGTTGAGAATATAATTCCAGTTTCACTTGTAGTAGATTATAGCAGTGGTGTCTCTAGCAATGATGATGATAATGATAATGCTGCTGATGATCATGATGATGGTGATGATGGCAATGGTGATGATGATTGTGATGTGATGATGATGGTGGTGTGGAATAGTACTTAAGATAATGCCAAATGCCGTGATGAAAGTGCTACCATAGTCTGCAACAACCACAACTCAATTAGTGATGGAAATACTTGTGAAGTCACCACCAATTCGGAAAAAGAAGGGGCAAAGTTCATCAGGCAAGACCATTGTCTCAGTGACACCTCAGAAAACTGGCAGTCAAATGGCAGTGATAGTATGGATCTAAATCGTGATTTTAGTCCAGATGAAGCCTCCATCAGTCATGAAAATGTGGTAGGTTCTTCAAGGCGTATCATCAAGAAAAGCATTGTCTGTGATAGCAGTTCAGATGAATGGGATTCAGATCAAGATGTGAAGAATCCAGACTATGTTTTACCAGCTAGTGAGTCCGAGATCCATAATGAGAGTGAATCTGAAGGTCAAAACTCAGACTCAGATAGGAGTTCAGTGATCCCAATATTTCCAATTCATTCACATGGAAACGGCACTGCAAATGAAAGCGAGGGTTTTTCACAAGCTTCAGAAGCTGAGTCATCTGTCTCTGGGATCAAGCCTTAAAACAACGGAGCCCACCTAAAAGGTTGTGTCCATTCTGTGAGAGATACCAAAGTAAGCTATCCAGACACATTCAACTAGTACATGGAGATGAAAAGGAAGTTTCTGATGCAATGAAAGCTCCTTCAAAGGAGCATCATCAGTTATTTGACAAGTTCAAGAAAAGAGGTATTCTTAAAGCTAATAAGGAAGAGGCAAAAAAAAAATCCCTGTCTATCAACAAGAAAGACGGTGTAATACCGGGAGCGTAAAATTGTCATGTGTTCCAACTGCAATGGATTTTTCAGTCGCAAGTTTGTTGGACTGAATTTCAAATTTTGTTTGAAGGAAACAAGTCAAGCAACTGTTTCTATTCCACTGCAACTTCTTTCACAGCTTGAAGATGGTGATGTTTCATTTGTGAAGGACATTCTTTCCAAGTTCAGGGAAGATGATGTTGGTTCAAGTGTAGAGAGGATCCTGTATTAGTTTTCATAGGTAAAAGACTCTGGACACAAAGTAAGCTAAAGGTTGACAAGAAAAATGAAGTTAGAAAAGGAGTAATGACATCAATGCGAAGGCTTTCCTCTCTTTATCTTCTTTTCCTCAAGACACAGGAAGAGCTAGGTCCTATCAAACAGAGAGAAGGCAATCTAGCAGATATGTTCATGAGAGTCAATTTTGGTCATCTGGAGCAAGCAATTTTGGAATACACGACTAACGAAGATGCAAGTACTATGGATGATCTCAAGCATGGCTCAAGACATCATTATACTATTTGATCAAGAAGGCCTGCAGAATAATCAAAGGCATGTTTCTGATTGAAGATGATGATAGCAAAGCATCTGATATAGATAAGTTTATTGGTGTATTTGAGCTAAACCATGATTACCTATTTGGAGATGCATCCTATGCTATGAATAGGAACAGGAATGAAAAGCTCAGAAAACCAGCTGCTTTGCCACTTGAAGAGGACATAGCAAAGGTTAGAGAGTACACCTTGTCCAGGTTGCAAACCATCACTGAAGTGGAAATGTTTTCAGTATTTGACAGTCATAAGTTTATTGAATTGAGGGATCTCTAGTGTGCAGGCTGACACTGTTTAATGCTAGGCGTGGAGGAGAACCGTGCCGTTTGCGCCTAGCGGAGTGGGAGGATGCTGCAAAAGATGCATGGATAAGTGAGCATGAAGTTCAGAAACTTGATGAATTGGACCAAGCCCTGGCAAAGGATCTGAAAGTTGCTTACCAAACAGGAAAGGGCAGCAAACATCTGGTGCCTATCTTGATCCCATCAGATACAGTGGATGCGCTGCATATGATTGTGCTTGAGGAAAACAGAGCTATGGCAAGTGTCAATAAAGAAAACCCATATGTGTTTCCAAACACAAGATTCATTGAGCCACGTCTCAGGGTGGCATGCAGTGAATTCAGTAATCTGTAAGTTGCCTTTGACAAGAACATCTCCTAACTGCCACAAAGAACAGACATCGCATTAGTACAATGTATGCAAGCATGGAGGTTCCTGACAGCGATCGAAGATTCTTCTACCAGCACATGGGTCATTCAAAGGAAACCAATGAAGACATATACCAAGCACCGCTCGCCCTTATGGAAATTATCAAAGTTGGGAAGTCACTCAACCAAATTGATGGTGAGTTAACCAAAATGTTGGTATTTGGATGAAGATGCAGGATTTAGTTTGTAAAGATGCATAATTCACATTAATTGTTCAGAAGTAATGAGAGAAACAAGTTGTTAGTACAAGGTTTTCTGTGATGAGTTGAGTACAGTGGAATTTTAACATTCTTTGCACAATTTCATACTGCATCTAATGATGTACAGGTTGATTTTTATAGTCTATACATACACAAAGTAAAAGTGACTACCTATGTTTGTTACCTAATTGACATGGTAGAGATGTTTTGTAACTTGGTTCTTTTATAATAAGAAGTAAATCTGCAAAAGTGGCTTACATGCTAAGTTCTCACAGTTTAAACATGATCCAATTGAAAGTAGGTCTTATGTTTGAAGCACTAATGTTAATGTTCCTTTGAAGGTGCTGCAGGTACATCTGGTCAAGATGTTGCAATTCTACAGAGCCAGCACACAACTTTGGATGAAAGGCTCATGAATATGTGTGAAGGTTGGTGATATTTTCTTGCTCTATACCTTAACTCTTTTCTCTTACACAAGCAGTAGGTGTCAGTAAGATGTACACTCAAATATCATCATCAACACTTGGTTAATGTTTCATACTATGGCAAATGTAGAAATCAAACAATATGCTATTTACTCAATCTCTAAAGTAATTGGAAGCAACAATGGTGCTTGCTGTGTAATTTGAATTTGCACTTCACTGTAGTCCAGCCCACTGACTTCACTCAGAAACAAAACATCCTGTATTGAGGAGAAATATTGTTTGCATTGTGTAAAATGAATTAGAGAGGAAGAACAGATGTTTAACCAATAGTAACTTTCCATCAAACTGCTCTCTCTTGATCTACATCATTATCATCTTACACCAGTTGCTACCATGAAGAAATTAAACTTGTGTATGTGATCTTAATGCAACGATATCTTCCACTGGGCATTTTTAAATCTTGATGGTACATTGTACATTTTCACACTGTGAAATAGATGTTTATTTATTTACTCATGTATGCAATACCTGTTCTTCTAAAACATTCTATGTATGGTACATGGAGACCTCACAACATCCGAGGTAGTGGGGGTATGATCAGCTGTCAAACGTGTCACCTTATTTGTGCCTGCCCCCAGACCGTGTTTGTGCATTCATTCTGTCCACAATGCAGAAATAATGAATTAAGAAATGCTCTCCTTTGAGCAGACACCTCCTCAAATAACTGATTTAGAGTGTTATGTGGTGGCCATCTTATTTTCTTCTGTGATAGTAATATGTAAACAGAGAATGAGCATGTACAGGTAGCAGGTTTTACAAGGGACAGTGTCATCATGCAGACAATAGATGTATGACAATAGACAAAGACAAGTAGAGGAAACTTTACATTTTTTCATAAGTTTTGTATGTCTGTTTCATAGAAATGTATAACATTTTCCGATTTTGCTAGGTGATGAGAGTTCCTCTGCAAATGGAAGTAGTGTCACAGACTCGGAGTTTACCAGCCGCTCAGACACTGTCAGTTCCTCTGAAGAAGTCCCAGTGGTTTCTCCATCAGTATCATCATCAGAGAGTAACGTTCACCCACCTGCACGTGAGCATTTGCATTTTAAGTTTTCAAGACTAATTAACTGTAAGAAGAATACCCTACAACTTTACTCATAAGATACAACAGATATATTGCCTTCTATTGACATAAGTCATGCAAACAAACTTTCAATGAGTAAAGGGACATGATGTAAAGAATTGGACTTTTAAAACCATCCATTTTACAGTATGCTTCCTCTTTAATATGCATGACAAGATATCACTTATAATTATGAACTAGGCATCAGCTACAGTACTGGCTATGCTTGCTGTATGTATATTTTACAGGAAGAGAAGTACTGTACTGTCTATGGTATTTTACGTAAAATTGCAACTAATTGACTGCAGCGTGGTTGCTGCTTGTCCAGTATAATATACATTATTGGAAAGACTCAAATGATATTATCAACTGTTAACATTTGTGAGCAAAATGTTTGTTTACCTATCATTGTAGGTGACATGCGAAGAGGCAAAAAGTCTGATAAGACTGATAAAAGTAGAGGGCTAACTGTGAATGTTCCAAACAAGAAAAGTAAGTTCTGTACATCACTGCTGGTGGCCGATGCTGCCTTTGATTTTGGAGGACACAGGGTTTGCAAACTTGCCCTTCCCAATTATCTAGCTAGCTTCTTACAAGCGATCTGAAGTGACACCAGAACTTAAAGTTAAAGGTTGTTGAATTGTCTGAGCAAGTAAAAATCACATCAGACAACTGAAGGAAATCCACTCCCTCTGGAGGTCTTACTGACAAGTAACTTTCTTAAGCAAAGTTCACCCTTTACCAGTGGTAGCAAGGCCTAGTATTTTGTTGGTATCGTACTTCATTTTATGCCAAAAATTAATAGAATAGCATTGATCTGTTTGGTATGACCTGTAACAATTGATGTTTAATGACAGACAGCTATTAAATGTCTTCTTTCATTATAAACACAATGCAATGAGCAATGTATGTGGTGATAAAAGCTGGACCTTGGATTTAGAGTGTGTACTGTATCTTTAAGTATCTGATAATTCTCTTTTAAGTATAATGGACAAAACTGTCCAGTAAAAATAAAACTGTCTTTCCAGAAAACCTGGATGCAGTGTCTACAGAAATGTCTCATAAGAAGAGGACTAAATCTGCCACAACATCACCAGCAAAGAAAAGTAGGTTCAATAAATTAAAAGCCATACTAATGATGGTTAGAAATTTTGCACTCTTACATACACTGAGCTTTATATAATAAACAACAGAGATTTGGCCAAAGAGCTTTACATTTAAAAAAATACCTGCATGTTTCCCTCATGGAAATGCCTTAATTTACTTTTATCAATACCGGTATGTTGATTTTCTTACAGCTAGCTCATGTCAGTTACCTTAATATAGTCATATCAAGACTCATGTAACAACTTCTCCAAGGATGTTGCCTTCTGGTGCTATATTGTACCATTTCTCATATTTGATAAAGTGATACATTTTTTGTTTGACGCAGAGAGAAAGTATATCCAGTGGACGACTTCTGAAGAAAATGAAGTAAAAAACTATTTCAGAAATTTAATTGAGGGCAGATCTAATCACAAACTACCACGTAAGCTGTGTATTGTGTAATTCTTGCTCTGTTGTACTCTCTTTGCCAGTACCTTCCTTGCAGCATATGAAATACACCAATTTGCACTCTTACAAGTATGGGGTTATGGAACTGGACTGGGGAGTCAGAACTATGAGTCTCGATCCACAGGGAACTACACCCGTTGCATGCTAGCAAAACAACTAGCCCAGTATTACATATCTCCCAATTCCTTCTCTGGTAACTGTCACCATATTGTAACATACACTTCTGTGCCAGCTGGATGGGATTAAGCCAGTCTGATCCTGTATAGGCCTACTCTGGTTTAGTTTAATACATTTAGCATTACTGGCTGATTTAAGAACTTTGGCACATGTCATTTTCATTTACTTACTCCTGATCAGCAAACTGCAATGTGCAAGTCAGTTTAAATATGACCAAATCATCATTAGAGTTCCCTCTATTCATTCAAGCAAGCTAATATAATTTGTTTCATATGTAAACATGCATGATAACATCTTAACTTAGCCTCTTATTTATTGGATAAACCCTTACATACTTTTTGGTTCCTTGAGTCAGCAAAGGAACCTATGCAGTCAGGTTGGCGTGTGTGTGTGTGTGTGTGTGTGCTGTGACACTTGCTTAGGTTCGCTCTAACTCAATAGGGGAAAGTCAGAGAAGAGTCAAACTTGGTATGTACGTTTGCCATATTGAGGTGTGCCCTATCATTTTTGGTGGAGGTCAAAGGTCATCTGGGGGAACTGGGGGCAAAAGTCTGTTTTGCTTGTGTATGCTGTAACTCAATAAGGGAAAGTCAGATGAAAGTCAAACTTGGTATGTAGGTTTGTCATATTGAGAGGTGTGCCCTATCGTTTTTGGTGGAGGTCAAAGGTCATCTGGGGAACTGGGGGCAAAAGTCTGTTTTGCATGGGTACGCTGTAACTCAATAGGAGAAAGTCAGATGAAAGTCAAACTTAGTATGTGGGTTTGCCATATTGAGATGGCGTTCCCTATTGTTTTTGGGGAGGTCAAAGGTCATCTGGGGGAACTGGGGGCATAAGTCTGAAAACCTTGTTATGCTATGGATGCTCAATGTTCCATCAGTCAGTGATATTTATGAATTCAGGCATATCATTTTACAATATGTGTATTTCAAGTACAAGGAACCATAGTGCCCATAGTCTGTTGTGAAATCATGCAAAATACTTCTTCTCTACAGATTGCATGTATTACACTGTTGATGGTCACATTAGTGCTATAGAAGTGGTTCCATGTGGGTGCATGTTTGTCATGTTTGGGGTCCAATGTCTTAAATGGGCCATTTTATAAAAGCATGAAATATGCTTTTCTCTCTACAGATTTTATGTTACAAAAATGAGAGTTCATGGTCAGAAATGGACCATATGGGCTATCGTACAAAGTAATGCAATATGCTCCCTTTTGCTTCACAATTTACATTATGTGCTCTCCATCTGTGCAAGGAACCACAGTGCCCTTGGGTTCTTGTTACATGATATACTCCAGTCCTATTCTTAATGGTTGGGTGACATGAAAATGACATTTTGGAGTATTGGGTGCGTTAAGCATTGAAAATATTTAAAATATTCATAAATTTCATCCAAATCCTCAAAGATTGACTAATGCACAGGAAAATTAGTGTCTCACAGCTGTATTATGAATAAACGGCATTGGCTGAGTATGCAAATTTATGATGTTTAGAAGTAGACTCCTATGATATGTCTTATGTTAATCCTTTGTATATGTAACTTTATTTCAAGGACATTTGAGAATTTAATACCCCCAGAGGGTTTTGTTTTGGAAGCCTATTTTCCTCTTCAAGAATATTGATATTACTTACCAATGGAAACTCATTAACTAAGGGCAAAATGAATAGGATTAATAAAGAAATACTGACACTGTATAACGCCCCACGTCATCTGTTTTTCATTTTTCTCAAACTTTGAAAAGTGATCTCAAAAACGGTAAAAGATAAACAAAATTCCAAAGGATTTTCACTCAGGGCTTTACTTTGCAATTCTGAATGAAGGGTGTTCTTTTCTAGAAGTGTGTCACACAACCTTTAACACAATTCTATGGAGAACTAAGTAACTACCTGGATTGCTTGATTGTCTTTCTGCTATATATGTAAGCTTTGATGGATTCATGCATGTATGCATTTCTTATTTGTTCTTTTTTCATGCAGGCAAAAGGGAGGTAGAAGACTACCTAAAAGGATCCCAATATGTGTCGTACGACTGGAAAACAGTCAAGAATAAAGTGATGAACGAAGCAGCCAAAGCTACAAAGTCAAACAAAGAGAGCTGAGCATGGGAATATCTGTTTAAAAGCTTAAGGACCTTATCACATTTGGACAGGGGAAAGTTCATGACAAAAGTGTCCCTTTTAAAGTCTGTTACATATTATGTTTTGCTTGATTACACGTTAATGAGTCAATAGTCTAAATGCTCTTATAAACAATATGAACACATGCATTGCTAGCCTTATTTTGGTGGTTTTCTTCAGTGTTGGATGCTACCTGTCATGTTCCAGTGTCCATCGCGCTACAATACCAGTCTGGGTCTGTTTTGTTTGGGATTTTGATCACATGCAGAGTCTGATCATCTGAAAATTCCTGCAAAAACCCTGATAACATCAAAAGCAGTTTGGCATATGGTCACATGTCAAACTTGTCAAATGATATGTGCCTGTCCAGTCTTTTGGCATTCACTCTGCCCACAATGAGGACAAAATTAATTAGCAAATGCTCCATTTAGCAGAATCCTTAAATAACTGTGCTACATGTTCATCCTGCACTGGTCTGCCTTGCCTTCACCCTGAGGTGATATTATGTAATCCAGCAGGGAATAAACATGTAACAGACTTTAAAAGGAACAGTTTCATCATGTTACTGTATAACATTGAGCTGAAAGAATATTAATTTCTAACCTCTAAGAAACTACAACAGACAGTGCTAGAACATCAGCTTATGTACACCCAGCTACTTAAGATCTTTCCCCACAAAAAAAAAAAAAAACTCAGCACAACTGAATTCAAACTGAACTTCCTGAAAAAGCAGAGCCAATAGGAAATCTTTATTTGACCCACATGTGTGAAAGTAATTTGCAGTGTCTGTTGTCACATGACACCAAACTAAACAAAGGACTGTCTAACTTCAATGGGTCTTGTCTATGTTTGACCTTAGAAGTCCAATATGCTCATGTCAGCCTAGGCCTCAGAAAGAGTTTGCTAATTTCAGCCCCACAACTTTAGTGCACATCAGTGTCCGCCTAATGTTGCACCCACAACTATTTTATGTCAGACCAACTTGTTTTAATACTGAGCGCCTGACATTTCACTGTTGGCCTCGTTGTCAGGTCTGACATCCTCATTGTTGGGGTTGACATCCACTGTTGGCCTTAATGTCATGAGGGTAAAATTACCCTCCATGTAACAGCCAATGGGATGAAATGCACAGTGATTTGACATTTGCTAATTGCCGTTGTGGAACAAAATGTAAGTATCACTTGTATCAATTATGGAGAGTAACTTGTGTCTGAAACTTTAGGACTTTCACTTGGATCAAGATCTTTTGCAACATTGTGAAGAATGTTATGTGAAATACGTTGTTCTCTATGTCATTATTTTTTCCAATTTTTGTTACATAATTTCAAGAAAGACCCAAACTACTGACTCAAATATGAGACTTTTTTCTTTCATTTACCGTCAGAAGTTTTAATCAGGAGTGATTTTATAAGCATCTTAATATGTATCTTCCATTGTACTTGGGGTTTACCCTCGGAAAAGTAATTAAGCCACTATAGATTAACAGTGTAAGTGGGTGTGTATGAGAGAGAGAGTTGTTCGAGAGAAAAAAAAAGACCATTGCACTTACGCTTTCTCTTTATGAAGTTGTAAAATATTTGCTGACTTTAAAAATCTGATTTTGATAAAGCTATAACCAAGGTAGCCATGATTGTGTGAGTGTGTCAGCATTTGCGTATTGTATGTGAACTCATTATCTTAAGAAGAAAGGCTTGGACTGATGACATACTTGTTATATAAATAGTATGTTGGTGAACGACATTACGTACAAAAATCCTGTTGTTTTTTATGAAAGTCAAAGGTCAGCAGAGTTCAAAATGGGAAAACCCTGGAAAAACATAGTATCTCAGAACACAAGTGTTGGCTGATCCTGTATTTGCCAGGTATATCAATCATTTGGCACATGCAATTTCTTTATTTGTCAATGAAGATCATTTTAAGTGTAAATACTAAAATCTTTTTAACACAACATATCAACACAAAAGTTTGAAGTGATTACATGTTTAATGCATGTCATAAATCACATTGGGCATAAGAACATTGTTTTTGGGGGGGCCCAGAGTCAACTGTCACTAGATGTCAAAGTGTAAGCCTTGTAAACACACTTTTCTCAAGAAAGGAAGCTTACTTGATCTGGGCCTGTTCCACAAAGATTGACAGGCCCACAGGATTCAAACTTACGATCAATCTTATGACTTTGTTATGTTGGGCTCTGATCTCATACATAGCTTGTGATGGACCATGTTCTGTTGGTAACAGCTCAATTGTTCTTTTTTGTCCAGGTCAAGATCACCTGGGCTCAGCAGAGGTGAACTGTACTGTGCAAACATTTCATTTCAATAATGCAAGCTTGAGCTGATACCCGGTACTTGATCAAGTTAACTGTAATATGTTGAGGAAACCTAGTTGTATTATTTTGTTCTAATTTATTTGACATCCAGTTTAAACAGACTCTTGCATTTAACATTGGAAATGCAGCAACTCAAGAAAGGAAACTTGGAAAATGGCAGCTTCTCACATGTATCACATTAAGAGCAGGTTGGAAGAAATCAGAAACATTTGAAAACTATGAATTTGTCATACAATGCCCCAGTGTTTACTGCATTGTGACAAGGTGGTTTGCTGAGAAAACAGCAACAAAACTGTTATACTTGCTTGAACTGAATATCTTACTTTAATGAACAGAGCATGGGCATCTCACACATTTAAAATGTGTATGCCAGATCAAGTAGCCTTTATCACTGCCCAATTCCTTTTGCTTATGGATTGTGCTGTGAGCAGTGAGGATATATAGTTGGTTAAATAGTCAAACAGCTGTAGAGTTTTGCAAAATTCAGGCTGTGCATAAGCGTTACTACAAATATCAGCTATTTAGCGTAATGTTTTCTTTTCCTCCAGAGGACTAGGGGTGTAGGTGGAATTGAGTTGCACAGTGATTTGGCCTTCATTGTTGGTCCTCTGAAATGTATTATCTTCTATTAAATGTTTATGTCCAAAACTTTGAGACTCACTTTGGTACGATCTTTCACAAGTTTTATTTTTCATATCTGTGGAAAAACTTTGCTATGTAAGTAGTTATTTTGTTGTATTTTGTGTTCACATATTCTAAGAAGTTCAAACCACATAACTCAGCTATGAGGTTCGGTATATAATTTGTTTTTTTTTTTATTTCACCTAATATTTTGAGGAAAGTTTACTTTTTAAAAGCAATATATAATGGCACATATCTTTCCATGTTACATGTGTAACTCCTGATAATCAAAAGATCACAGAGCAATAGTGTGGTTTTGTGTGTGTATGGGGGAGGGGGGGGATTTGTTTAATGTAAACTCAGTGATAGAGATGTTGCTTCGCCTTGATCAAGAGAACAAATCATTTGCCAGCACATAGTTTTATATGCATATCTGTGCCATAATGCTTTTGCCAATGTTGCTGTCTGATTCAAATAAATATATTAATCACATGAAAGTTAAGCTGTCTTGTCATCTAAACCATTTTGAGTTGTCCCTCTTGACATGGACCAGCTATTCCCCCTTTGCCTAACAGTGCTTGTTTAGGCCAATGTTCCAGAGAGAATGGGGGGGTGGGGAGGTTTAAAGTTTCAGGTCTTAGGTAATAGGCAATTGAAAATTGATTTGGTTCACATTTTATGCAACACTTAACAATTTTGTACAGACAAATCATGTACATCTATGATCGTGAACTATGAACTTTGCTGTTATCTGTACATATCAGGCAAACTGGTCATACTGCTTCATCTCATCAGGAATTCTCTGTCTACCTGAGCTAGGTGGCAAATTGAAGCTCCATGAATCAGTCAATTTACAAAGAATTTATACAAAGCTATCAACTAAAGACCAACTGTTTGCTCTCAACTAAGCAAGTGATCTACACCCCCCCCCCCCTTTGAACTCGTACATAGCATGTGTGTGATTTCAAAATTTGTAAAGGGGTTTTGGTTATTTTCATTAAGGGGACCAGTAACGTTTGTTCATCAGACAAATTAATTACTTCACTGATATATAATGCAGCTAGAGATGTAGGAGAACGTTATACCCTCCGTATTACCCATCCCCATAGCATATATATATCTGATGGGCATGTATAGATTCTGCCCGACTAGAAATTTAGTATCCGATTATCTTCACCGCACATTCTAAAAAAAGTTGCTTCCAGCCTAACACTGTAATATTCACAATTAGAGGCAGCATACTTGGCTTTATGGGTCCTATGTGGCAAAATGTTGACAGATCGAGTCCTTTTTGGATAAATCTGAATGAACAAATGAACAGTCTGCAGTGTCAACAAGATATCCGGAATAACTTTCCACTGGGAACAAAGAGCCAGGCAGAGGGTTGCTATGAGAAGACACCATAGCAATTAAAAAAACAAAGACACGAACTATAAGAAAGCCATTAAGATTTGCTCCTCAGCGTCATTTTCTCTCCTGCTGTTGTCTCTTCTTTTGAAGCTTTCTCCATTGTTCTTCCCCGCCACGTCTTTTAATGTTTGGAGGTTTACGTTCTTAATTTAGTTTAACATTTTCATTTACACGTACCAGTTTACTTTTAATTCAAATATATATATGCGACTATAATGAGCTGGCATTGGAGTGGTAAAAATGCTGACGGACCACAATTTTCTTTCAGGGTATTGACTGCCAATGGCCAGTGCTGTTCTGAAAGAAAGTATTTCTAAAAGTCCGGTGAATACCTATTAGACCCACCACTTAAAACAACACATTGCCAAAACGAATTAAGTGTCCGAGAAAGTTGGCAGGCGCTACTGAGCTAATGTGAACTTCAAAATGTTTTGTTATTACATTCTTTTTTGGCACAGAAATTATGTCATGTGAACAGATTTATCCGTTTATTTGCACTCATAAGCGGTCGAAATGGCAGAACAAGTAGATATATGTCAGTGTCTGTTGACAATGAGTAACACAAGGTGGACATATACGATGTCCTTCAAAGGTAGGATTTTTGCGTTGTGCCGCTAAGGTATCAGTTTTCGGTTGACCATACGGTAAGAGGACACGATTTTGGCGTATATCTTAGGAACCTGCATGAAATACTTAAAATTGCATCCTAGATTATGCGGATGGCATGAAACAACTATTGTTCAGCCATAAATTAATGTTTTAAAGCATTATTAAAATTAATTATGAAATAAAAATGCATTTTTGGGGTGGTCCATTTAAATGTTCACTTTTAGACAATGTCCGTCTAAGGTGTGGATTTAGGTGTGTAATATATATATATATATATAGTAGATATATATATATCGATATATATATATATATATATAGATATAGTATATATATATCTATATATATATATATATATATATATAGTAGTACAAGATTGGAGAGGTACCATATACTAATACTAAAACTGAAAATAGCGATGAAGTTTGAAATTCATGATGAATCAAAATATATTATGCCATATTTCGTAAAGAATACACCTTACATCGGTCAAGGGCGAAATAGCCACACATGATAATACAAGTCAATACATTACAAAAACAGCTGTAACAGAAGTAAGTGAGTAATACCAGCTCAAAATAGCTGAAGATTAAACTCTGGACGTTTCTATTCAGGGTAGGTTGTAAGTCTTTAATGAAAAGAGACTCCATGATCTTGCGTCTATACCAGGCATTCTCTACATGGAGAACTTTAATATCACCTGGGTTTGGAAGTTTATGGCACGCCGTTTTACAGTGATCGTGTATGGAACTGAATTCTTTGAAATAGTCAGCAAAATTTACATGTTTTTTAATTCTATCACAAAGCCTGAGTTTGGACTCCCCAATATAATTATCTTTACAAGTTTTGTCTCCACAAGGAATATGATAAATACAACCACTGCTTTAAGATCAGGAATTTTGTCTTTAACCTTGAAAAATGAACCAATTTTAGAACATCTGAAAGAGATCTGTAGTTCTGCATTAGAGCAACGTGTGAAAGACTTAGAGATAGATCTAGCAATTTGATTAGATATATTACCACAGTATGGTAACTTAAGATAGAATTTCGATACGACTTTATTCTCGTCCACAGTGCAGGGGACAGGTCCCATTAGTAATCTAGATCTTAAATTACAGGTATATCTCTCAAAGCTCTTGATGAGTTTAAGAGGATAAGCGTTAAGAAGAAGGCAATTACGAATATGACGGAGTTCCTTATAGAAAAGTGCATCGGTAGAGCAAATACGTCTAGCTCTACAATGAAGTGCTCTGATAACACTGGTTTTGTAGTTATTAGGGGTCCAGGATTTTACGTAACCTACAACCTACCCTGAATAGAAACGTCCAGAGTTTTAATCTTCAGCTATTTTGAGCTGGTATTATTATATATATATATATATATATATATATATATATATCTATATATATATATAATATATATATATATATATTTATATATATATATATCTATCGATATATATAGATATATCTAGATCTATATAGATATATCTATCTATGATATTAGCTCTATCGATTCTCTAGATATATATAGATATAAGATTATAGGGAATATGATCCAAAAAAAGGGCTCAATTTTACAAAGAGCATAATATTATATATTGATGAGTCGAACTAGAAATACATCGAAAACACTACAAATTTGTTTCGTGCAGACCTATGTGATGCACTCTTCAGGTGTTGTGTAGCGACTGGTCGGTGTTTGAGTTACTTGTGTTTGTTGAGAAGGAATTTGCTGGCATGTCGGCATGTGGATATGAATTCGGTTTGTTTGTTTAAGGTGCACTGTTGTGGGTTGCATATAAGGAAAAGCTTTTCAAAAAGACAGAGATTGCATTTCTTCGTTTTGTTGTTCTACGGTTAGTATATATATATATATGGCATATATATAGCCTATATATATAAATAGCCTATATATATATAGCCTATATATAGCCTATATAGCCTATATATATATAAATAGCCTATATAGCATATATATATATATACAAAGATTGGAGAGGTCCATATACTAATAATAAAACTGAATTTTTTTTTTTTTCAGCTGTAACAGAAGTAAGTGAGTAATACAAACTCTGGACGTTTCTATTCAGGGTAGGTTGTAAGTCCTTAATGAAAAGAGACTCCATGATCTTGCGTCTGACTAGGGATTCTCTACATGGAGAACTTTAATATCACCTGGGTTTGGAAGTGCAATGGGACGGCCGTTTAACAGTGATCGTGTATGGAAACTGAATTCTTTGAAGTAGTCGGCATTTATATGTTTTTTAAATCTATCACAAAAGCCTGAGTTTGGACTCCCCAATATAATTATCTTTACAAGTTTTATCTCCGTTTTTTTTTTTTGTAATGTACTGACTTGTATTATCAGTTTTCCTATTCGCCTTGACGATGTAGGTGTATTCTTACGAAATATTGGTGTAATATATTTTATTCATCATGAATTTCAAACTCATCACTATTTTCAGTTTTAATATATATATATATATATATATAATATATATATATATAATATATATATATATCTCATCTCTCTCTCTCTCTCTACTCTCTCTCTAGTCTCTCTCTCTCTCTCTCTCTCTCTCTCTCTCTCATCCCTCCCTCCCTCCCTCTCTCTACTCTCTCCCTCTCTCTCCCTCTCTCCATCTTTCCCTATCTTCTCTCTATAACTGGGGTTGATTTTAACACCCCTGTGAAAATTTTGATAAATATGTGTCTAAATAGAGGGCGCACTGCAATAAACTTATTCCTGTATTGTGCCGAAGAACACTTTAAATGTTACCTGCTCTCTCCAACTTTACAGGTAAGCCGATGAATATATTTATGATTATTTTACAAACAATGACATAATCATTAAATATGAAACATATTACTTCCATAAATAAGGTTGAGTCAGGGTCAATGACTTGCAAATAGAGTAGTTACTAGGAAAGAAGTAATCGTTACAATTAAATGCCCTAGTGTTGCAATTATGTATGTTGGGATGGCCTATGGATGGTCGAACGTCTGCCCCCGTAAGTGCTGAAACGTTACATTGTTATACTTTATGATAATTTCACCCTCTTTCATTAGTGATTCTTTAGGTAATCCAGCATCTGACTATTTGAAGGTTATTTGGTGACATGTGTGATTTACGGGGATGAGGAATTACATATTTCATCAATATAATTACAAACCGATATAAACACTGGTAAAATCCAGGTTGTTGTTCGTGAACAAACGGTTGAGCGCTGGTTGCTGATCTGAGCATGCGCAGAGGGTACCAAATTAGGGGAATCCCCTCATTATGCGGAAATATTGTGTAATTCCCGGAATTCGATCCTATCCTGGGACTGTCTGAACAGTTGTAGCATTACTTTGTATTGGCCTAGGCACATTTTAGTGGCTAGTTTAGGCTGGGCGTGTGATTTGTTTAAGAAGTTCCATAATATTTTTAAGTTGTTTTCATTCTATTATGTATGTATTTCCATGTGATTATATTCAGTTGGGACCCAAATTGGTTCAGCGCAATAAACTTATTCCTGTATTGTGCTGAACAACTTTTAATATTACCTGCTCTCCTCCAACTTTACAGCTTTAAGGTGACAGCCTGGCCACCCTGTAACAAATTGGCGATCCTGCCAGGACACCTTAAATTTGGAGAGTAGTGATGTTGGCGTGGAGTGGTACGCACCATGTCAGATGATGAAGGTGGTAATCCCCCCTGGGTCAGAGGACCAAGGTGACCAAGAGGTGAGGGATGCTATAAGAAATTTCGAGGACGAATTGAGGGAGCTACAGTTAAAGCTACGCAGAAGTGAACCTGCACAAGATGAGAACTGTCACACAACCACCCAGCCCACCAAGCCATCAAACCGTAGTACAGCCTATACAGGAGGAAAGAATTCAAGGTATGTGGACAAATCGGAAACCCTGGGCAAGAGGGATAAAATAAGTTTTATGTCTCTTATACATCAAATTGCAAAATGTATTGCAGAAGGAGTACCCCAAATGGGAAATTGTGGAAGGGGTAATAAAGGCTGTGACCCCTGGGTGCAACTGAGAAGTTACCTTGAGGGAAGGGAAGACCTCACACTCCCTGTGTTGAAGAGATTGTTACGAGCTCACTTTCAGGAGAGAAGTGCAACTGAACTATATCAAGAATTGTGCAACGTTTCTCAGGGTACACAAGAGTCACCCCAGTCTTTTCCTCTAAGGGCGCTATCCCTGAAACAACAAGTTCTCTTTGCTTCTGATGAGAAGTTTTGATATGAGAAGCCCTTGGTAGATGCGATGTTAGTACAGTGTGTGTGGACAGGCCTGACTGACATGGACATAAGACAAGAGATGAAACCACTACTGATGACAGAGAACCTTTCAGATGAAGACTTGTGGAAAAATTAAATCAAGTCGTTTGTAGAGAAGCGGAACGGGTAAAGAAGGCGAGGCAAAAGAAACATCAGATTTCTGCGGGAAATGTAACAATCGATCAAGATACGTCCCAGAGAAAGCTGATGAGAAAAGGACAAAAATAAAGGAAACAGCCTTTATGATGAAGTTCAGATGTTGAAAGTGCAAGTGACTGAAATACATAAGGCTCTCACATCTGGGCAAGATCAAGGGACATCCTTAAGCAAGAGGTCAAGGGGATGCCAAAAGTGTCAACAGGCAGGAAAGGGAGACAGTTGCCGACATTGCTACAAATGTGGAAAATGGGGACATATTGCACGAGGTTGCAGACCGACGGAAAACGACCAAGGGTCCCTCCTGAGGGACGAGGGGAGCGCCACCACGATGTAAGGTCCCACAATTCTAAGATGCAACACAGGTATATGGATGATGATGTTTATCAGTTGGCCAATAGAAGAGTGGTAAAACTGGTTGGAAAATCCTGTTCACTAGTGTGTCAAATAGAGGGCGTTGAGACACATGCTCTGTGGGGACACAGGGGCAGATGTATCCATTATACCTAGAGGTGGCTTAATGATAATTTGATAAATAAATCACCAAGACCAGTGAGTGAACTGCTTGATGGTTCTTCTGTAGACCTAAAAGGGGCAATTGATATTGAGATTCCATATACCGGTTGGGTGGAAGTTAACCTGAAGTTTGGAGGCGACAGTTCTCAGCTCCAACCACTAGCCGTACCAATGCTAGTGTCATCCAGTAAACGTGATGTCCCAACAATTGGTATGAATGTCATTCCACATGTGATTAAAGTGGCAACATTAGAAGAGAAGTCATTGGTTCAAACTCTACAAGCTTTTCTACCAGGTAAGAAGGCATGTGCTATTTGTACTCTTGTCCAGACAATGTTGAAAGATGAAGCAAATACCATAAATATAAACTGGATGGACGGGTGTATGGATCAGACAAGGACAGGTGAAAATGTAGAGTGTAGAGTTAGACATGACTGGGAAAAGCAGATCAAACTGGCTTATTTTCATCCTACCCTTGGACAAGACTGTCCAGAAGGGTTGGAAGTGCTGGAGACAGTAGTTGATGTTAAGCCATGTAAGGTGCCCATCCCATGCCACAATACCACTAACAGAGACATATTCCTGGAGAAACAGACTGAACTGGAGAACTGGAACAACTCAAATCATGCTTTCATCTTCCTGACGACATTGACGAAGAAGTAATGGCGGAATACATGCCATTTCCTGTGAGAGCAGTTCATCAAATAATGCCAATGAGGACAAGGATGGATGTGTAGAAGAAGACCAGCGGTGTCCTCCCATTGATCTCTCTGGCTTAACTGCTGAACAAAGGAAAAGTGGCAAGACATATGCTTAGAGAGGAAAGTGCTGCTTTCTCAACTGATGATCAAGATTGTGGCTATATTCCAGAACTGCAAATGAAAATACCTCTCAATGATACCACACCAGTCCAGAAAACATACTTGAGTATCCCACGTCCTTTATACAAGGAGGTTAAAGACTATGTTCAGGACCTAGTCAACAGAGGTTGGATCAGGAAGTCACGATCTAGTTACTCCTCACCAGTGGTGTGTGTACGTAACAAGATGGTACCCTTAGACTTTGCATCGATTACAGGGAGTTGAACAAGAAAACTATCGATGATAGGCAGCCAATCCCAAAGATACAGGATATTCTAGATGGTCTTTCAGGAAATTCTTGGTTTTCAACCTTAGACCAGGGAAAAGCATACCACCAGGGATTCATTTCCAAAGAGAGTCAACACTTAACAGCTTTCATCACACCTTGGGGTTTGCACGAATAGGAAAGAATTCCCTTTGGTCTAAAGAATGCCCCGGCTGAATTCCAGAGATTTATGGAAAATTGTTTAGAAGGGTACAATAATGACATCTGTGTTGTCTACCTTGATGACATCCTGGTTTTTGCCCCGACATTCAACCAACATGTCGAGAATCTTAGGAAAGTTCTCCGACGATTACAGTCCCATGGTGTTAAACTAAAACCATCAAAGTGCAAACTGTTCCAACGACAGGTGAGATATCTTGGAAGAGTCGTGTCAGAAGATGGTTACAAGATTGACCCTGCAGAAATTCAACCTGTTCTGGAGTTGAAGAAGAGGAAACCCACAACCATTGGTGAACTAAGACAAATAATTGGGTTTCTGGGCTACTACCGCAACTACATACCCAGTTTCTCCATCATTGCTAAACCTCTGTTTGATCTCCTGGGAAAGCCAACCAAAACGAGGGTTGCAAAGGGAAAGAGAGGAAAGAAAGACAGTCCTAACACAGAGTTTCTGGTGAAAAAATAAACTGGATGGAAGGACATCAGGTAATGTAAATGGTTTGATTGATGGCATCATCCAGTCTCCAGTGATGGCATACCCTGATTTTAATCTACCATTCATCCTGCACACAGATGCTTCAAACCAAGGCCTTGCATCTGTTCTGTACCAACGTCAGAGGGGAAGCTGCGGGTGATTGCTTTTGCTTCAAGGACATTATCACCTGCAGAGAAAATTATCATTCTAACGAATCAGAGTTCTTAGCTCTAAAGTGGTCGATAGCAGACCGTTTCAGAGGTTATCTGCAGTATGCCAAAAAGCTTCACAGTCTTTACAGACAATAATCCACTGACATACATCCTTTCACAGCTTGACTGAATGCAACTGGTCATCAATGGGTATCGGAATTGGCAAGTTTCCGGTTCAGTATAAAATATCGATCCGGGAAGCACAATCAGGATGCGGATACATTGTCCAGGATGCCTATAAATGTTGCAACAATGGAGGAATGCATTGAGGAGTGTGACACTGAGATACCTGATGGGTGTCCCATCAGCTGCCAGACAGGCTGCAAGCAAAGCAGAAGCTGCTTGTGTTGATGCTATATCATGCATGCAGACGTTTATGAAATGATAGCTGCAGTAACACAACCCAGCCTTGGTTCCATAGACACAGCAACCCTAAGGACAGCTCAGGAAAATGATGATGTTATTGCAAAAGTCCTAAGGTTCAAACAAAAGGGATATAGACCCAAGTTGGCCGACATGAAAAAGGAACCTAAAGAGGTGCAATCTCTGCTCAGGAAGTGGAAAGAGATTAAGATCGATGAGAAGGGGTTATTGCAGAGATGCACTGTAAGACGGAAGCAACTTATTCTACCCGGAAAATACAGAAAGTTGGTTCTAGAATCACTTCACAATGACATGGGTCATGTTGGAACAGAAAAGACACTGGACCTGGAAAGACAGAGATTCTTTTGGCCCTATATGACACAGGAAGTGGAAAACTATGTAACCAAAGAGTGTGAATGCCTGAAAAGAAGAAACCTGATAGACGTACTGTGGCACCAATGGTCCCCATACAAACTACTGAGCCATTTGAAGTTGTATCGATTGATTTTCTCCATTTAGAGAATGAAGAGGCTATGAATACATCTTGGTGGTAGTGGACCACTATACTCGCTTCTGCCAAACTTACCCAACCAAGAACAAAATCCGCAGTGGCAACTGACAAGCTGTTCAATGATTATTTCTTGAAAATTGGTTCCTCCCACAGAAATTACATCACGACCAGGGACGTGAGTTTGAGAACAGATTATTTCAAGGCTTGAGAACTATGCAGGTATCAAGCACTCACGCACAACCCGTATCAACCCACAGGGCAATGGACAGGTTGAGAGAATGAATAGGAACCTGTTGGGTATGTTGCGTGCTCAGACTGATGAGACCCGAAGAATTGGAAAGAGTCACTACAGAAGTGTGTGCATGCCTACAATTACACCAAATGTGAGACCACAGGATACACACCTTATTTCATGATGTTTGGGAGGTCACCAAAACTTCCTATAGATCTCCTCTTCGGTCTTGGAAAAGGAAGATGCAGGAAGCATATGACATTGCTTCAAAACATGCACAGAAGGCTTCAGGAAAGCTAAACAACAATATGACAAGAAGAGGCACAGCACGTTTCTTTCACCAGGGATAGAGTGCTGATGAGGAATATGGCTCCTCATGAAGGTCCTGCTAAGTTAAAGCCTTACTGAGAAGAACACATCTACATTGTAACAAAGCAACTACAAACCTGATGTTCCTGTGTATGAACTGACACCTGAAAGGGGAAACGGGAAAACGAGGACACTTCACAGAAACCTCTTACTCCATGTGACTCATTACAATTGATGATCCAATAGTTCGAAGAAGTCAACAAGAGCGAAACCAAGGGAACACTCAGATCATTATCAAGATATGATTGAATCTGATGACGAGTCCAATGATAATGACTTGTTTATACCAAATGTATCAAATCAGATAGATGAGAGTAGCGCTCCTGGTGTGACGAAGCCACTTGAAAGAGCTAGTCAGCCCCTGGAGGAGGATAATCAGATTGCATCTGGGGATGATGAACTTGCAAAGGAAAATAACCACCATGTAGTGGATGACCAACTTACAGCCGATGATGACTTACCCACAGTTGATGATCAACTTCCAGTCGAAGGGGACCGACTCAGAGATGCAGCTGATCAACGACCACTCGACGAGGATGAAAATAACCACTCCAAGCAAGGTGCTTCAAACATGATCAACCTGATGGAGGGCCTCCTGCACAACAGAGGAGATCATCCAGAAGAAAAGAACCTAGGACTATTTTGACATATGATAATCAGCTGGGTGCACCGTCCTTTGGACAACTACAATCCACAAGTCAACAGTGGTAGTCGAGGATTTTATGTACCCCCACAATGGTGCCTGGTACTAGTCAACCACCCCCGGGCATGGAAAAAGGACTGGACCTTTGACTTATTTATATCCATCTATGGTAGGTCAGAACTTTGAGATTTTGAGGTATCCTAGGGTTGTGGGAATGGTATAGAAATCCTATGATTTGCTGACATTTCTTTTCTTTTTTTTGGACTTTTTTTTTTAGTATCGGGGGTCATCAATATTTTTTTCGGCTGGACTGAGTCAGATGTTCTGTTCTTACTGTTAACAATTTAACTTACAGTTTGCTGAAACTTTATTGACTGTATGGTGATTCTCATGACGATTGACTTATCTCATAGTTGGACGCGAGTGTGACAGGTTAGTCAGTGTAGAAGGAAGTGTTGATTTAGATATTCCATAGAGCCAGGAGAGGACACTACTCTTGTATATTTTACCAATGTGCAGAAAGATCAAAAGATCGTAATACGAAGTTTATCTTATTGGGAGATGATCATTACCATAAGGGGAACTTACTTCAGTACCCTCCAGATTTTGTCACATACTCTTACATGTGTTTGTTATACATGAGTTTTTGTGATAAATGTCACGTGATCGCGTAGGGAAGTCAAAAATTTACTGTACCGGTGGGAATACTATATTTTTCGTAGGAAAATTCAATGTGCACCATAGAGAGAAATTGTTCTTAAACAAAAAGGGTCATAGTCTTTTACATACATGCAAACATTGGTATATTCATTGAAGTATGGGGTTGCACAGGCAGTAACTTTTCAAACATTTATTGTTCTATCTTTTAATAATATTTTCAGTTCATCTAGGCTGATTGTTGCTACAGACAGCAGTAGCTATAGCATTTGTGGATGGTGGCAGAGTTTTACGGTATTTTATCTATTTTCCGATGTCGGGACGACATCTTGTAAAGGTGGGGAGAGTGTAACGGGCTTGATTTTAACGCCCCTATAAAAATTTGATAAATATGTATCTACCACAAAGGGCGCACTGCAGCAATAAACTTATTCCTGTATTGTGCCGAAGACAACTTTTAATGTTACCTGCTCTCTCCAACTTTACAGGTACACCCATATATTTATGATTATTTTACAAACAATGACATAATCATTAAATATGAAACATATTCCCGGAATAAGGTTCAGTCAGGGTCAATGACTTGCAAATATAGTAGTTATTAGGAGAGAATTAAGTAATCTTTGCAATTAAATGCCCTGGTGTTACAATCGTGTATGTTAGGATGGCCTATTTATGGTCGAACGTATGCCCCCGTAACTGCTGAAACGTTACAATATTTGATATATTTTATGATGATTTCACCCTTTTTCATTAGTGTTTCTTTAGGTAATCCAGCATCTGACTATTTGAAGGTTATTTTGTGACATGTGTGATTTAGGGGGATGAGGAATTAAATAATTTATCAATATAATTACAACCGATATAAACACTGGTAAAACCCTGCAGGTTGTCGTTCATGAACAAACAGTTGAGCGCTGGTTTCTGTGTGTATCTGAGCATGCGCAGAGGGTACCAATTAGGGGAATCACCTCATTATGCGGAAATATCGTTTAATCCAGAATTCGATCCTCATCCTGGGACCGTCTGAACAGTTGTATTATTACTTTGTATTGGCCTAGGCACATTTTAGTGGCTATAGTTTAGGCTTCCGTGTTATTTGTTTAAGAAGTTTCATAATATTTTTAAGTTGTTTTCATTCTATTATATATGTATTTTCCATGTGATTATATTCAGTTGGGACCCAATTGAGACTGTTTTGGGTCCAGCGATAAACTTATTCCTGTATTGTGCTGAACAACTTTTAATATTACCTGCTCTCTCCAACTTTACAGCTTTAAGGTGGACAGCCTGGCCACCCTGTAACGTATATGTATATATAGGCTATATATATATATATACATATATATAGGCTATACATATATATAGGCTATATATATATAGGCTATACATATATATAGGCTATATATATATAGGCTATATATATATATAGGCTATATATATATAGGCTATATATATATATATAGGCTATATATATAATGAAATAGCACTAACAACAAATATGTACTCTGAAGTCCGTTGAAACTGCTTAAAATGACTGACATATTACAGTGCACCCATGTACGGTACAACAGAATAGGTGCCACAATGTCACTGTTATGCGAATATGAGCAAACGCCACATTAAATTTACATTTTCGGGGTTTATTTGTATAATGATAGTACACTTTTTTACCCAGATTAACCTGTAATGATAGTCATAATAGTCATTAAGCGTAGTTACTTTAATACCAGACACCACGTCATCACGGTGAACAATTTGAATAACTAATACATCGATCTTCTTCAACGGACCACTAACATGTTTAGTTTTTTTGAGGGGGGTGTTTTTATTTTTGTTTTCTGTCTCAATATCAGAGTTTGAGCCGAAAGTACATCATTTGTATCATACAAAATATTTTAAAGTAGTTTCCTGGTCGACAAGATGCATTGGAGTTATGATATGTTACCTCCCCAATGACTGCATTTTATTTAGCACATTTAGTGCAAATACATGGATTTGACTGACTTATTCCTCCCTTTACTTCGTAATAACATTGACAACATTCACACAATTATATTATTACAGTAAACCAACTTCAATATTGGCCCTAAACATGCCGAACATGCACAGCTGCTGATGTCTCTTGTTGCAAGGAATATCAACCCCATTTTTCCGTTTAACTTATTTCAAATTGACGATTTTTCCTGTGCCCCGCACATGCTTCTCACCTGTAGAAATTCTCAGACAATCTTTGACAAAATTGTTGGGACACTTTGTCGTACATTGCAATATAATACTGAATTTTAGGTGAGAGGATAACATGAAACCCCGCGCCCCTTTCCAATGTTGCGCTATAGAAGTGAATGTACCCTTTGAACAGCAATCCTATAGCCAACATTGAACAGGGGCATGGGGTTGTT
The DNA here is from genome assembly GCA_021234535.1 of Stichopus chloronotus. Taxonomy (NCBI): domain Eukaryota; kingdom Metazoa; phylum Echinodermata; class Holothuroidea; order Aspidochirotida; family Stichopodidae; genus Stichopus; species Stichopus chloronotus. Next base: position 4,501 of record SFZH01000068.1, on the reverse strand, counting down.
TCCGATGATGGACCTCAATTCACAAGCCAGGAATTCCGGGAATTTGCAAGGCAGTGGGAATTCCTCCATACCACAAATAGTCCCGATTACCCCCAATCCAATGGCCTAATTGAGAAATCAGTTCAAACTGTCAAAAACTTACTGAAGAAAGCAAAGGAAACTGGTCAAGATCCATTCACGGCCTTATTAATTTACTGTACTACACCCTTGGAGGGTAATAAGTCCCCATCAGAGCTACTCATGCTGCAGGAACCCCCGCTCAAACCTTCCAAACCCTACTCATGGATTAAACCCCACCTCTCACAGCCCCTTTCATGAACAACGTAGGCATCATCAGAGGAATAGGTATGACAAGCATGCAAAGGACCTCCCTCCACTCCAGCCAGGAGACACAGTAAGGTTTAGAGATAATGTAGATAAGTGCTGGGCCAACAAGGGACAAGTTATTGAAGAGACATACCCCAGATCATTTTTAATAAAGACTGATCAGAGTGGAGTTATGTGTTGCAACAGGCGTCACCTGCTCAGAACAAACGAGCAGCCACCTGAACAAGACCCCCCAATGGGTAACAAACAAGCCCTACTTAAAGCAAGTCCCCCTACTAACTTGTTGAGTGCCAGTAAATCACCACCAAGCCCTCCTCCAAGACCCTAAAGACAAACTCGCCCTAATACCCGTCTAATTGAAACTTGCGAAAGTTGTACTTAACATGGAATCCAAAGCTGGATTTATTACTACCGTATATCTAAGTTACAGTTTGCACTATTACTTTTCACCTCATGTTGATGTTCATTATCAAAGGAAGGGAGATGTAATGATAGCTATTGTAGTTAGGTACATTCAGTCTTATACAACCTGCATTTTGTTATATCTAATATGTATTCCTTATCTTTGTATGGAACTCATGCTACACACATGCTTGAGTTCTAGAAGAACCAATTCAAGAAATAAATGGAGGACATCCACTTAATCCTGTCTTGTATTTAATCTTTTTGAAGTCTAGATCAACACAGGTACCACTGACAGAGTATCGTTTCGACAAACCGTGAACACTGAACAAAAGAATCTGCAGCAGGAGAAGCATTCTGCAGAATTTCATAAAATGAGCTAAAGGACCTTACACTCAAATTCCCTGCACACCACAAGGGCATTATTAATGGAGTATCATTATGACAAACCATCAATCAACATTGTACAAGAGAATCTGTAACAGCATTTTGCAGAATTTCATAAAATGGTCCAAAGGACCCACATGGGACCTTGGGCCCAACATTCCAGAACACCCTGAAGGCACCACTAATGGAGTATCATTATGACAAACCATCACCACTGTACAAGAGAATCTGTAGGAGGAAAAGCATTTTGCAGAATTTCACCAAATAGGCCAAAGGGCCCACATGGCATCTTCTGCCCAAAATTCCTGAACACCCTACATGGTTCACCACCCAGCGAACATTGTGATTTAAGTTTCATACAAATCCATGAAAGCATGTAGGACAAGAAGCACATTGCAGAATTTCATAAAATGGGCCAAAGGGTCCACATAGGACCTTGGACCTAAAATTCCTGAACACGCTGAGGGCACCACTAATGGAGTATCATTATGACAACACGTCAACATTGTACAAGGGAATCTGTAGGAGAAGCATTTTCCAGAATTTCAAAAAATGGACCAAAGGGTCCACATGGGACCTTGGGCCCAAAATTCCTGAACACCCCAAATGGCCCACCACCCAAGGAACATTGTGTGTAAGTATCAAACAAATCCATGAAAGTATGTAGGAGGAGAAGCATTTTGAACAATTGTGGACAGATAGAAGGATAGAGTGACGCCACGTAATCGCATAAGCTCACACCAGCATGCTGGTATGAGGTAATAAAATGGTCCATTCAGGGCCTAGTGTTTACAACCAAAAACGTAGTACTTTAGTGATAATATATCACTAACTGATAATGTAGCAAAACTTGACCAATAATGTAGTAACCTTTTTAACCAGTAATTTATCATCCCAAAACTGATAATTGGAGTAGAAAAATGTTAGCCTTTAATGTACTACCATTTAACCGATAATATAGTAACCTTTTTTAACCGATAATGTATTGCCAAATTGATGAATAATGTAGCAATGTTGCAGTTGTTGCATGTTGAAAGAATAGATGAATGTATAAGTTCACGCGGATATGTTATTTTATCTTCCAGGGAAAAAAATGCTATGTGATTTGAAAATGTGGAGTTGAAGGCCAACAATGTCTACCGGCAGAGTCCAGGTAAACATTGATAATCCTTGACCATACAATATTCCATGTTCAAGCTGGGGTAGGCATAAAAGACATTCTCATGAATTTATCTTGTGGGTTTTGACATTTTTTCTTTTTTAAAAATAAGTTTTTTCTCTATACTAGGAGAACTTTCTAGAAGAATTTGTCATTGGCATATCACTTTTTACCAGAAATGGTTCTACTTGATTTGGCGAGGTGAAGGGTAAAATGTTATATAAGATGTACTTCACAACTACCTCTGCTCCTTTAAAAGCTAAATTTTGACCAAATGTTGCACTTTTGCAATATAAACACCTTCCAGTTTACTTTTTTCCCCCATGATTCAAGACTTTAAAATGAGCAATGCAGTGTGAAGAAAAGGACTCATCAAAAATAGCTCACACCTTATAGCATGGTGTGAGGTAAAAATGTTTAGCTAGCTTAGGGCAGAAATAATTCAAACACATCAGTACTACCATTGAACTACCACGTTGAAACTTCAACAAAGCAAATTCAGAGAACACATTGGTGGACCTTATCAGCATCCATGACATGAAAAGTTAGCAAAACAATCTCATCAACCAAACAACCAGCAATTTTTGTACACTGTTCTGCATACTGTAGCCTATGAGACTTTCCATTAGGAGTGCTACATTGTGTTGTGTTAATGGGTTTTTTTGGGGGGGCTTGTCAGTCTTGGTATGACTGCCCCAGGTGTTCTACGTTGTTGACAACACAGAATCCAATTAAAATAGAGAGAAGAGAACAGAAAAACCAGAGAGAATGATGTTGATTTTTTATGATCAGAGTTCCATTTATTTGTTGATTTGACTGGCACATAAATTAACAAAGTTCATGGAGATGATTAAATTAGTTATGGTTTACTTACATGATGACAAAGAAGAGGAAAGCGAGGAGTGTTACGATGCCACAGGCCCACATACTGAACAGAGAGTGAACGATGTTGACAGGTCGACAAGAAATTTGCCAGTGCGGGCCTAGTGGCTGACGCTTGGCCTCGTGGCTTCCCAGGGTAGATGGTCCAGAGGTGTACGTGACAATGTTGACCAATCCTAGAGCAAACAATTGTCTATGACATCATATGCAAATAGTTGCTACCCATGATCTTACCAATCAGCTAAGTATTGCAAAATCTTTCTATGAACAGTGTCTAACGTTTCTATTTATAATGTTTTACTTTGTCTAATCTGTGTGAGGGGAATAAAGAAAAGGTTAATATACTCTGGTAAACACGGGAAGACTGAATTTAGTGTGACCCTTTTGAGCATGGTGGTGTAGAATGATCATCTCTATACAATAATTGTATCACACAAGTTTCTTTGCTATCCAATGTACAGTTTATTCAACAAACAAAAGTTCCAGCATTCATGAAATGACTTTGAAAATCACAAACAGCATTTTAATGTACAAAAATAATTTTTATGAAGTCATTAATGATGTTAAGTTTTGCAGCAATTTTCAAAAGAAAGCATGCCACTTCATTAGCACCTACATGGCTTCATGTAGCAGATTGGGCTGTTGCCATGGTTCCGCTAACATCACCTGACCAAAACAAAAATGCATTGTGGTTTTGATGATGACATAAAGGCTTTTTTCACAATCTTTTTACAATTTAACCCATGTTGAGCTCAAGTGACCTTCAACCTCCATTAAAAACACTAGAGTCTTCCTTTGTCTTTGTACACAAACACACTAAATACCAGCATTATGCAAGTTTTCCATCTTGGATGTTGTGTTCACAACATTTTCACATTGTGACCCCTGTTTACCCCAAATGACTTTTGACCTCTACCAAATACAATAGGGTTCTTTCACTTACTGTGGTACAGTTTATACTAAATATCAGATCTGTCCAAGCTCCCCTCCTTGAAATATCATTTTTACAACGTTGGCATCACAAAGACACACACACACATGAGCACAGCCGGATGATTACATAGGTTACGATTATCATTGAAACCAAAAATTGGCTATGTAATCTGGTCAGCCAAAAACTGGCTACGTAATCTGGTCAGCCAAAAACTGGCTACGTAATCTGGTCAGCTTTTCCCAACAAGAGCCCAAGGGCACTATAGTTACTTGTACTTGGAATATACATAACAGCAAAATGATATGCTGGACCCTTATCAATATCAAAGAAGCTAATTTCAATTTATTCAATGAATTGAAGATGTTGAGTCCTATGATATAAACCAGTAGGGTCCAAACTACAAAATACAG
>SFZH01000067.1:5000-53272 GCA_021234535.1 Stichopus chloronotus | reverse complement strand
TGCCCTATCAGAACAACCAAATGGGAAAAAGACACCAATGTAGTGGTTGACAGTTTGTATTCAACTTGACTGTGCACTGCTTTGAACAAGCCTATACTGTAGTATACTGGTAATGAATATTCAGTTAGTCAAAATAGCTGATCACTGACATCATAGTGGGGCCATGAAGCATGAAGGTTGTTCTCAAATGCAGTGCTTGATTTCACTAAATACCACAGAATACAGATACCAATCAAGGAGCAACGACTTGAGTAGTGTGTTTTTGATACACCGCTGAGACCTGCACTGTTGCATAGTCATTATGAAGGCACTATACTAGGGATCGTTAATTTTCAAATGTGATTTCTTTTGTAACTGTTTTTATGCAATTTCCATTGCTTTTCAAAGAGGTTACTGTCATTTTTGTTCATTGAATGGCACAGTCCATCCAAGAACAACCTTGTGTAAACACTTAAAAACGAAAAAAAAAAAAAAACTGAGACTAAACAAAATCTTATCCTTCTAGTTTCTCTGTACTCATGCAATCACTTTAAAAAGTCTGCACAAACTATTTTTAAAGCAGACGGCATTCATAAAGTCATTATTGTGCATGATATTTTGAGAGAACAACAGCCAGGGCAAATTCTCTATTCAATCAAAGTGACAAAAATAAAGTTAGAAACACTCCCTCCCCCTTCCATTTTGTTATACCTCTCAATTCTGTGTTTCTCTTTGTGTATTACACCATGTCTGAACATATCTTGCTGGTTAAGTGACACAGCACAAGCTGTAGCCTTTAATTCGGTCAACTTGATAATATGTACCAGAGAGCACAGATACTAAAGACGAAAGTTTGCGGGATAAACATTGTATAGTTTTCTCCCCACTTCAGATAATTTCTCCATTCCAAGTGAAAAAGAATGTATATATGTACAAGAAATTACAATATGAACAGAGAATTGAATGTTTAACAATGCCAAAAGGTTGTCGGACACCCATCAAGAATAAAGCTGGCTTCATTTAGAAATTGTAGAGTGAAACCATAAACGAAAGTCCATTGGAATTGTGTTTACATATATTACAATCTGTGAGATACGGCTTCTAAAACTTCGAAGAAAATGCATGTGGAGTTTTGCACAGTGTCGGTAATTTGTTTGTTCACCCTATATATTGTCTCTTAATTACTTGCAATCTGGCTTACATGTCCGTATTGTGACACCAATATTCGTAAAGAAGAAAATACAAGTTCCTAAAATAAAACACTTGGGGCATCTAAAATGGTCTATTGTCCTTGAAATAAGGTAATAACTAAAAAGAGGATAAAATAATACATATCATGTGAGTCCTTCTCTTGACACCACAAAAATTTGCATACTCAGCCAATGTTTATTCATGATAGAGGTGTAAGATATGATATTGACAGGTGTCAATATGTGATGGATTGTAATGGAGTTTGCGGCTATTGTCAACGTGTTCAATGATTGATGCAGCCAATACCCCAATATGTCATTTTCTGGTCACTTGACCTTTCAGTTCATTACCTTCAATAAGGAACCAACAAGTTTGTCAATGAATTACACCATATACAATTTGAGATTTTTACTGCACTATCGCAGTTGTAATACTTACCCTTTAATAATACTTTTAATGGAATCAATACAACCAGAGTGTTGAACTCCAACCATAACTGACAGTACCAGTAGCCCTAAAGAACCTACCAATCCATATGCCCCACGCAACCGCTTTTCTGGATCTGTGGGCAGAAAAATAGAGAGATATTTGTTTCCACACAATAGGTTAACCTGTAAATACAACACCATGCAATACCAACAATAAAGCTACACCTACTTTTCCCCCTCCTTATATTAAATTACAATACTATACTTCAAAGCTTAATGAGAAGATCAAAGACCTGTAAATTCTAGTTTATCTGTTCCACTACATAAAACAACATATTTAATTACAGGTATTTATCACCCCCCCCCCTCCACCATACCACCAGTAGTACGTGACATGGCTCTGGTGGCTGAGCACTCTTTCTATGGCCACACGGCTGTGTTTTAGTGACCACAGTCGAAAGATCACGTACAAATCTGACTATGCACATTCAAATATAGTGACCAATCACACGTAGATCCAAATTGCTGTAAGTTCTGGAATGTACAGAAAGTTCACATCTCTGAAGTCACGGCACAATGCTGCTGATACAAATCTCTCATGTTGTTGGATTTCAAGAAGAAAAAATTCATATTAATTATCTGTGTAGGGTTTCTCCATTTAAAGTGAAACATGCATGTTTAAATCATCTTTTTCTCACAATTATTGCACTTTTTACGGTAGCCATCGTACTTTCTGGCATCGTCGGTCGGGTAACTGAGCACCTATTGCAAACACCTAATGTGCACACACATAGACATGTCATCACCATTGGTCACTGCTCTGATATCTCCTCCCTCTTTCAACGAAATCAAACAAGTCACCTCGGGAGTAGAATGTCAAGTTCATTCTTACCACCGGTGTAGTATCCACGTGCATATGAGATCCTGCCCAGAACCCACACGGCTCCCAGTCCAGCTGACAATCTCTAAAATTGAAAACAAGGAAGTCACTGAGATATGACAAGAAACTGTTGTCAACCAGTATATTACGTACTTGACAAAGCTACATTTGATACATGCCATACAACCTTTATATTTTGGTTTAATATATTAAACCAAAGCGACGAGTTTTAATTTACATGAACAGATATACAGCTTTCACTTCATTACGTTTTATTCTCCTCCTTGAACCATAACCTTTTTCTTCAAATATTTACTGCTTCTTGTAAGTCTTCTTAATTCCGTCATCTACATTTTGTGACGTTCTTTTATGTAATTTCTACATGTTAATGTCATTCAGCTATAACTGCTTCACCCACTTTCTGATTTTTTATTTATTCCCTGCCATATTGTAAATAAGGGATAGGGTCTACAGCAAAGTACTCGGTTACACACTCACACAGATTTATGTAAAAGGGTAAACAATATCTAAAAGGTCAAGTAAAATGATTTCAATGGTTGGTCACAAAGACTGAAGCTGAAAGAAATCACTCTTTCATTTATCGATTGCACTCATGTTATTTCAACCTGGACGTATCTTCCCATCAAAATCATGATAGTCCAGTGACAAAATGTGAGCAATTTCACCCATCTTGTCCCAAGGGCAACAACTACAGTTAAATTTGGTTGTCCTTTTCCAAAAATAAGTCGTTCTGCAAAAATGGCATTAATAAATGCGACCATTGAAGTTAATTATTTTGGTTCCTGTACCATAGAGCACTTGTACTATGCTGGTTACAATAGGCAAATTCATTGCCAACTGCTCTTTGATTTGTTTCAGATCTTTGAAAGACAGTCATTTAAATTCCCCCTCAAAAATATAAGTTTTTTTTAGGATTAAAATTTTTGAAATGTAGGGCAATTTCCTCCAAGTACAGGCTTTTTATAGGTAGAATGTAGGTGGAGCTTTATACATAAGAGGAAAATTAGGCACAAAATTCTAGATATATCTGAGCAGAGAGCTCTCCGTAGACTTTCATATTGCACTCATGGATTGGGACACTGTGATGACAAGATTCCAACTTTTTATGTAAAACCTTAAACATGTATTAAACGATACAACAAAAGGCTGACAAGTTTGACACTGCATCTTAAAACATAAATTTTGACCAAACATTGCGCCATTTTCCGTGTATACATCTTCTAATTTCTTTTTTTTTCAAAGAGGAGGGCCCCCACTCCCCTTAGATCCTCCTACAGGATGGTGAGTCGCAAATTGTTAAAAGCCCCCCTCACTTTGGAAGATGGGTCCTCACCCATGATTTCACTTGTCTCATCTCATCAGTGCCACACATGATAACCCAGGGTACATGATGCAGTATGCACTCTGAAAGACTCCTTATGACAGGTCGTTACATGAAGCTAGAAATTATTTAAGTATTTTTGCTGTTGTCCTTTACTTATTCATACTTCACCATGGAAAATGCAAAAAAAAAGGGGGCCTTTCATAGGTTATACAGACATCTAGATTGCAACAAATACAGGCACCCATTTTTACATGTTTTTTTCTTTTTATAGGTTCTATAGGAATTGCAAGTTTGTCAGAATGACTTGCAAATCAGATCTAAATTAAGGTATACTGATTTGGTCACCTGATGAATAACCTTGTAACAAAAACAGATATATGGGCAATGGTACTGTTTACTGCAAAAGTGTTCCACTGAAATGTCTCAACAGAAGACGTTCAAAAGGTATCTATTGATGACAGCCATTTAAATGGATGTATACTAATGGAAATCTACATGCATACTTTACCCTCTGTATGGTATCATGTTTAATCTTCAAATTTTGGTTTATTTAGCAAGACCTTTGACCATTAATTGATAACAAGATGTAGTCTTTAGAACATGTGTAGTGTCTTCGCACAGTGTAAACACCCAAAAGTATTCAGTGTGACTGCTCGTAAATTTCAATAGGAACAACAATTACATAGTCCTGTAAACTTACACGATACTTTGGCCAGTGTTCCCGCTACGGTGCGGGATAGTGTGAATCTCACATTCGTCTGAGCCTAAATCCCACAAAAAATAAATCTTATGAGGGAAAAATCCTGCACACTCTTACACAGCAGAGGTCGTAGCTACAATTGTAAATACACAAAACAAATTGTATAAATAGAATTTTTACCAAGTGACAAATCCCAACCCCCTCTTCGTTTTGGAAATCCTGCCCACAAATTTTTTTAGAGAGGGATTTCCCTCCCAGGTTCAATTCCTTAGTGCAAACACTGGCTTTGACAGTACTAAAGTGTGGCTGAATTAGAAGTAAACCAGGGTGGTTTAATTCTACCTTCTTTACAGTCTTTTACAGTTTTAGTTTTCTCCAGTGGAGTCCTACTGTAGTAAATTAAAATAATATGAGCCCATCATGTCTTTCTATCTTGGACATGTCTTTCTATCTTGGACATGTCTTTCTCTGAGCAAAGTTACCTAAATTCGAACCCTATCAAACCCCATTCAAGAACAATCACTGTGTCACAGAAGCTACCCTTGGTTGTGACTAACAATGCACTTTTGCTGCTTTTGATACATTGAACTACTGTACTTGTTAAAGTTAAAATGCAAACAAATGCACTGCATTCTAGTATTGTGCAATATAACAGCTTATTGATTCCTCGTCATCTGATTGGAGGATTGGTGGTCACATGATGTGACTGATTTGGTACTATCATTGAGATCAAGCTCCACCTAGGATAGTTTGTACTTATCCATGTTCGTGGATTAGAACATGCTACGAAACTCATGACAATGAGTCAGCAATTATTGCACTGCAGTATGTCTAAGAGTGACGGTACTCTAAATTAATCAGTCTGTACAGCGAAGGTGACATTACATGCTGCTAACAAGTAATGAAAATTTCCATTCGTGAAATAGTATGAATAATTTAATTCCTTGAAAGATTGAACATTCTATTCCACTCGGCATTGTCTCATTGAGTGGAACTTCCAACCTTTCAACTACTGAAATCATTTACACCATTGCACTCATGTACAATCATTATATGTATACGAAGAAATCAAAGAAACCACAACAGCTCCACTGTACAACTGACTTGGTCTATCCTTTGTAAGAGAGTATGTCCGAGATATTGACTTCAAATAATTTGGACACATGAGCCCATCACTAGACTGCGGTACTGTAACATTACCTTTGCTATGCGTCTACGCTGCAAATCATGTGGTTGGTGATTCAAAATACAATCTTGATGGTCAGAGAGATTTTATAAAAATTTGCTTCTACTTACACTCACGGGTATACTGTAGTTTTGACTTATTGCAAACATGCACACATGAAAGTGGTGAAGAACTCATCATGAACTACCCTAAACTAAAATTGCCTTGTAAGTCACAGGATTCTCACATTTAGTGAGTCAGAAGTAAACTGCCACAGGCCCACTGTTTTTGTTTCGATTTGATTTTGCCATCATCGAATGTTTATCGAATATCTTTGTTTCTTCTTTTTTCAAATTATCCAACATTGAAGACTTTCCCAACAGGAGCCACAATCATGAATATATTACTCACCGGATATTTGAGCCCAGAAACAAGAAGAGTGAACAGGAACGCAGAGTGGTTCTCAACTCTGTATGAAGAGAAAAAGAAGCTTGCACATACTCATGTTACCTTTTTTTTTTTGTTGTCTAAAAATGACCAATTATCTCATAAACTTAGTCTACGTTCTTCACTTATACAGAGCAGTTTATGCAAGATGACATTTTGAGTGGTATTACAAAATTGACCAGCACTCTTGGCTTGGTAGATAAGAGTGCAGTTGTTCTGTTGAGACAGACAAGTGGGAAGCAATGTTAACAATTCGGTTTCAATACAGAGAAAAAAAATAAAAACAGATAATAATTTAATTAATAATTTAAAGGAGAAGGAAACCTTGGGAATATATTTATCAAAATGAAGCAGAAGTGTTTGACAAACATCTTCTCAAAGTTTCGTACAGAGAGGTTGTTTTGTATCCAAGTTACACGCTTGTAAAATTCAGAGAGGGCTGCTGCCATTTTCGCCTAAGTTGAACGTAAATCAACTTGAGTAAGTCGAACAATGATGTCATGTAACCACTGATAGCAGGACTTTTATTGGTAATGGTGTTCACCAAATGGTAGCTTCTCATTTCACATTGTCAAAAGTCCTCACTTTCCTTCTCCTTTAAAGGTATGTAAAAGAAAAAGAGGTATGACCAAAAATATGATGGTCTGTTTTGCTAGAGATTACTGGTGATAGTGGTGATTGCCTGGGTACTTGCCAGTTATCAAGAGAACACTTTTGGAGTGTATAATCTTCCTGAAAGTCTATGTTGCTTTAAGGAAAGCAAAATCTATACTTCAATTAAAACAGCTTCTCCATCAAAAGAGCACAAATCATTAATTTCTGCTTACAGAATTGTGCTTAATTTACACTGCATGGTAAATAACTGACTGTCGATCAATTCACACTGCATTTACAATTCAAAAATCTCATGTGTCCACAGGTGTCTGAATTTCAACCATGCAGTGGTATTCCATTGCAGCTAGACATATGTGTACTAAGTTTCAAATTTTCACTGCAAGTCACAAGTACGTCCTATGCAAGATGAGGAAATTTTGCTGATGAATGAGAAGTCCAGTAAATGATGCCACCACTGCAGCTGACTGATCACAGCGATCACAAGACGTGCTGCACGAGTTGTCAAACACAGAATTGTCGACCTGTTACATGAAATGTACGCAGAATGACCTAACTATGCATCTACTGCAGGAAATTGCATGCGTAAGTACTGGAAATCTAGTTACATGCAGGTGTGTGACACTGGCTAGATGGCACTCTTCAGAACAGCAAAATGAACTACCGATCTGAACAAAGAACTGTTACTAGGACATGAACATTCACACAGCAGCCAACATATTGATTGTGAAATGTGGGCAGAGAACAACTTACGAATTTTGATGAGCCCTCTGCACACAGTTGAACATTGGTTTGTCATCACTGTACATTGTTGGATACTGTATGCCAGAAAACAAAAGAAGGAAAAGCAGATGCAAAATTACTGTCCATATTCCAAGAGAAGAACACCTTGCCCAGTCTTGTCATACATGTTTTTTCTCATCAACTGTGCTAGTACTGTAAATTTAGTGCACTGCTTATTCCGACAGTTGTAACTTAATACACGTGTAACATGTCTGTTAAAAGCTATCGGCAGCTTTCATGTCGGTCGTGTATTATCACATGTCCGAGCAAATATATACATTTTTTTTTCTGTTCATAAAATTCTATACTATCTCCTCATCATGATACAGGAACTTTTAAAAATTGCAAAACAAACAAAACAAAGTCGCATGTTTCAAACTTTTGAGAAACGAAACACAAACTTCCCTGTGACTGACCATACATTGAGAAGACTGCACCTGTTTGGTGAAAGATTTGCTAAGGAGATCATGGCTCACTGTTGCTATCAAATAATCCTGTGCATCATGAATCATGATGTACAGGTACATAGCCTACATTTAAACAGGCAGAGCTGATTTAGAAGGGCACTGCTGAACAGATCTGGCCAGCAGTGGTCTGAAAGATGCTGCTCGTGCCCCAGTGTGGAAGAAATTAAGTGATGTCTTCCTCGGGTACACAGTACTTAAACACTGTGTCTGATTGTGGTGTAATTCGGGTACTTTCTGGTACCTGAAAGAATCCACCATTATTATACAGAGTGGTAGTACCACCCTTCTTTTACAACTTTTTTTTTTAAACCATGTCATGACTTTTTCCTTGGTTGCTGTGTCTTGAACAAACTTGAATTGTGCTGGTAGCAAAGTCATCCCCATATTTTGTATTCATTTATATTCCAGCTTGGATACACATAAAAATATGTTAATTATGATACAGCATTATTGCAGCCCTGGACATTGGCCCTGACATTATAAGTATTCAGGTCAGATACAATCTAATCAATTTCTGTGACATTTCACTCACTTTAACATTATACTCCTTCCTTGCTTTTCCAACTCGATGACCAAGCCATCCAAGGAGAAAGACGCTTGAACTCCCTGCTAGTAGGACATAGCCATAGTCCTTTGGCAATGTGGAGAGAAGACCAGACATTTTCAGCTTCCTATTCAAAGGTAATTATCGAAAGATTGAAAATTCAACTAGTGGAGAATAAAACAAATGCACATAACTACAAAAACATCTTCATGGAAAACTATCCCTATAGTAGTCCTTACTACGTGGAGCATAGCAACGAGTTAGTAAAACGTACACTACAAACAAAATGTGAAAAAGCATAACAATGGTATCTGTGTTAAGGACAGGTAGATCAACTGACACTTAGACTGGTTCTGAATTGAGGCAGCTCTGCTAAAGATGCCTTTGCGGTCCTGTTTACCATCCAGAGACTTTTATCTGTCGCAAATATGTCATTCCTTCAGCATACTCAGCAAAGAGCAAGCATCCGGCAAAACACGGACAATGATCTTTGAAAGTACAGCAACCGTACAAATCAGCCGAAAATTTGTTTTTATGATGGTATAGACCCATTTTTGGCATCTGAAAATTGCACTGTAGATACGTATGCCCTATGTACATGCAAAGAAGGCTGAATCTTGTACAGCCAGCAAATTTATTTGTAGATCCTTTTACCTACCAGCACAACTTGGGGAATAAAGAAGTCGCGACTTTCCTGTCCCTTTGAAGGTAATCTAGCAGTATGTGCTACTCAGCATTATTACCACCAGCATTTCCACTTGCTAAAATGACCAATGGTGAAAATGGAGAGCGTGTTGAATGCGACTGCCTATCCGCCATGGGTGAGGGGCCTTCCATAGGCATGCAGCCCATAGAATCCAGTGACCAGGACCTGGGGGGACTGATCACTGATCCAGTTAGTGAATATAGCACATGTATGTATTTAAGGTTTCTCTTTTTTCTTTTGGAGGGGTTAAAATTCTAGAAAATGTTACAACTGCACATAATCCTGTTAGCAAATTGTACATTCAAATGAACAATGTGCATTTCATTTTCTAAAAGATAAATGAAGTTCCCTACCATAATGATTTCAGAGCTTTCTTCCTAACAGATTTCCAACAGGACATGTAACAATTCCAGAGTTAAGTGTACCATGTATAATAACTACAGGTAGTTGTTGTTGTCTAAATTTGTACTTTGAAGTGTAAAACTGTGAAAGCGTATAGTACAATGTTTCGGATGTTCAGAAGTTCGGTTTTACGATGATATCGGCTACTTGCAGTATCGTAATTAAATGTCCAGTTGGTTGCAGACTATGAGAAAGTGTTAAGTACATTACATGATAAGTCCGAACACAGAAAAGAGCTGTGTTGTTATGGGTATCGATATGGAGTTGACATTGGCTCATAATTGTACATGAATGTGATGTGCCTTTCAATAATCCCCACATGAGTCTCAAAAGGAATGCCACAAAAGTAGGTTTACCATATTTCTCTAAGCTGAAAGTGGGACATAACTTCAAAAAGCTGATCTGAGGACATGGCCTTATGGGCACCTATAAATTTGGGAGGGCAGAGACTTTTTGCGTGTTATTTTGTGCGTTACTAACTTACGGGATTGGCATCTGTAAGTGAAGCACCACTATGGGTTGGCACTAGATTACAAGAAAATTTTAGGCTTTACAAAACCAATAAATGTTCGGAGATGGCATTTCCCCAGGTGTTATGTACACAGCCTTGAAATAGGCGAATCACGTCTGCAATTTGAAAAACAATCAGTGAAAATGGTGATAACAAGGAGGGGGATTTCCAACGAAATGTCTCACAGAGACTGGTTTGAAATTTTTAGCAAATTTTTGAAAAAAAAAAAGAAGAAAATTTGGTGGTTACGCAGAGGGGAAAGTGAACAGAATGTCAACAGAGATTACCAGGGGTGCTGCCAGTATCTAATGTTAGGGGAGGGGGCATATATTGCCCTACATCATTGCTAGAACCACACTAGACCCCAATCCAGGGATTTCCACAGGGCCTGTTTTGCGGACATAGATCTCCTCATGGACTGTCTTGGCAGGACTGTATGTCAGTGGAGCGTCACCATCGGTTGGTGCAGAGCTTACCAGACAAATTTGGTTTTAATAACCCCAAGATGGCCTAGAGAGGCACTTTCCGGATGTCTTGGTCTGCATGTACCCAGTCTTGAAATAGGGATCTCATGTCCGTGATTTCTCAATTAATGAGGAAAACATTGTTCTACAGAGAAGTTGTAATAATTTGGATTGCTCATGGCTGTTACATCAATGTTCAGTCGATCGTTGGGAGGCTGCAAGTTAACCTGCATAGGCCTACTATCGAAGTGGACCCACTAGCTGGTTGCAGAGCAAACCAGAAAGTTTTTGGCTGTTCAAACCCCCCTCTCCACAGATGACCTTCCGTGAGGCTTAAGGCATTATCATTTAACCAAAAATCTGCTCAAATTGTGTAATAAATTTTGCCCTGATTTTCAGTCCTGCAGGAAGTTGGGAGGCAGTGTTCCTCCTGCCCTAATGCCTATGTTTGCATAGGGAGGGCCCCTACTCCTATGCCTATGTTTGAATGGGTAGTGTATCTGCTACAATGTAGATTTTGGTGCTTGCCTAGAAAACAAATTTATGCAATATTTAAAACAGATTTTTTACTTTAGTTTTGTTTGCATATGTAAATGTGCATGGCTGCTAAGTTCAAGGTGGGTGGCACCACATTTGGTCCACATTCCACAGTCTGCTAACTGGTCATGCACTTAATGCTTGGGAAAACACGTACTCAATTTGTATGTCCGGCCAGGAAGGTCACTTTTCCGTTCAAAATGTTATGGACACTCCCGGTTAATTTAGACGGACAGTAACCCTACATGAAACCCACACCGGGTTTTTTCCACACTAGTACTGTACCAGCCACGGGGTAATCAAAATTAACAATACACACAACTCACCCATAAACACCCTGACATGGTGAGTACCCCCCTCCCCCAATCCCCATTAACACTGATGGCATACGGACTATGAAGATGGCTCCCGTCACCTTCCTCCCCCCCCCTTCCTGAAATGTGGAGAGCCCATAGAAATGGATAAATAGAATGACGCCACTGTAACCCTGCACCTACACACTACACAAATGAAGCCGAACAGTAATATGCGGCATCTTGCGCAGCAAGGCAAAACAGCTCTGCCCTCAAGTTCAACATTGGACATATGCACGTACAGCCCCAGAATTTGCCCGTTCGATATAAAAGTACTGTAGGCCTATATCTTTCTGTAACACAGAAATGCAGCTGTTTTTTTAGATAACCTGATCAAATGCAGGGAAAACTACATCTCATTCTCAACATTTAGCTGTTTAAGATTTATCCAACAATTTCTGTTGGATTTGAGTAACGTGATCACATGATAAACACGAGAAAAAAAAATGAGGCCCAAAAAAAATGGCATGGAGAATTCGGGCTTCAGTTAGGGTTCCATGACATCATTCTCGTTGATACATTAGTTTCTGGGACTGCAGAGACCCTGCCGTCAGTAGCAGCACCTGGTACTGCTGTTCCTTCATGCTCAGTCATCAATCAAATGGTGCCTTTTTGGAGTTTATTGGTACTTGAACTGAGCTTAGGGATTAATTCTTGAAGGGCTCATTGTTGCTTATGAGAATTTTACAACAGTAGTCCTATGAAACTTTTGAAAGCCTGTTGTGTTACGTTAGGCAACAATACAGATACTAATACTATTGTTATTATCCTACCTGACGTTACATTTCACTCTTTACCCCACTTTTAGCTTACAATCATCTACGTTTTTACTAGCATGGTGATTACAGCCTACATGCGCAAAATGATCTGTATACCTTCCTGATTTGTTGCAAAAGTTAAAACTGTGTCTTCACTTGAGCGAGAAGTTGCCGGAGAGGGAGAAGTCAGCTCCTGGAACTTCACAGGTTGATCAGTACAGTGGCTCCACACCAGAGGCTACAAACAAATGCCGTGTTGAGTACTGTCCACGAGCGCTAGCCAGCTTCAGTATAGTTGTTACATAATCAAGTTAACCCGAGCCCTGCACACACATTACATGTACCCATATGGGTAAATTGTTGAAGCATGGCCAGAGCTCCATGGTTGAAGGCACTGTGTCAATATTCAAAGTTCAGATATGACGATAAATGGAAGCACTAACTTAATGTTCTAGTCTAGAAAAGGTGTTATCTGAATCTAGTGTTTAGTAAGCATGAAATCACTGAGTACGCAATAATTAAGAGATACGGTGTCGGTGACCAGGACTTCTACCTGGGAATTTCCAGATTAGTTACGGCTATTCGCCAATTCGTGCGTTTAATTAAAACAAATATTGGCACGACCGAAATTTTAGCCAAACAGTGGCTGTTTTTACCATCACCTTTACGGTTAGGGGTTGAAGTCGTGCGAATAACTGAGACTATTCGCATGTGAATCGCTCATTGTTCGTGCGAATCAGAGGTGTCAGCCTTTCATGATTCGTGAAGATCTCTTCAAGTTTCTTTGAAAAGTGGGGACGGACTGATCTTAGGTTTAGCCTTGATCTCGGAGATTTGACTGACTTTGGGCTTGACCGAGTATGTACGCAAACTCATGGTTGCAAGTCCACCTTAGGCCTAGCACAGCGGATCATGATCAAAGTAATATTGACATTATAATATTGACACTCAATCGATTTTGTACAAGCCAGTTATAACACAGTTTGGATTGCCAACATCAAATCGATCGAATGTCAACATTTAATTGATTTACTTCCAAATTAAATTAAACGGCCGTTAATCATATATCATAACAAAATAATGTACGTGTTGTACACCATGCATATAATTAATCTAGAGGATGCAGTGGTATCGCAAAGCGGATGGATACTGATGGGGGGAACGTGCCCAAAGTATACTTCGACCCCTAAAATTAATTTACTTGAAAATTTGAAATCTCTCGGAAGTTGATTCTGAGTGGTGTGGAAAAATAAAATCGGTACGCTTTCGGCAAAAAAAAAGAAAAGAAAAATTCGGTACGCTCGAGCCATCAAATGTCACGTTCCTCTATACAGGAACCGTAGTATAATGCTACCCTCGGTGAAATAAAGGGTGGCGCTCCGCTGAAATAGTAAATACAAAGGACTCTAAGCGTCTTTGCTCGCGCCGACCAGTATGAAGGGCACCTATAATGAGTTGTCTTACTATAGACAGAAGCAATCCAACTTATTACAACTTTCCCGTAGATTGACGTTTTCTCGTTAATTGAGAAATAATAGACATGACATCTTTATTTCAAGGCTGGACATATATGTAGATTAAGACATCAGGGAAGTGTTGTTTCAGGCAACAGGGGGGGGGGGGGGGAGGGAGAGAGCGGTTGGTGTACAGCTAAAAATGTTCTTTCACGCAATCCGCGCCAACTCGAAGCTGTTGCTCGGGTAGTCCTGCTCGAGCGTTATGCTGGCAAAAGGAAGCTATGCCGTCAGCCGAAACTCCCCACTCACGCTGAATAACGTGGTCGTAGCTGCTCGGAGTC
Organism: Stichopus chloronotus; assembly: GCA_021234535.1. Classification (NCBI taxonomy): domain Eukaryota; kingdom Metazoa; phylum Echinodermata; class Holothuroidea; order Aspidochirotida; family Stichopodidae; genus Stichopus; species Stichopus chloronotus. Next base: position 39,202 of record SFZH01000067.1, on the reverse strand, counting down.
CTGTCATTGACCTATATTTAGCCATCAAAACTTCTTATCTGAAAAATTTTGGCCTTAAACCTCCCAGATCACCTAATATACATTGTAATATAATAATATGTATGTGTCCCACCCCATTCGTTAGATCTGGCGGCCTCCTTTAATCTACCCCATCATGCTTCTGGTGAAATGAAGACACTCTAGGCCTATATGGTGAAGTTTGACAGTGTTTTTTTTTAAATAATAAAAAAAAAAAGACTATTAACATGTAATTTACAAAGCTTGGGACAAACATAAGTCCTTCAATCTGTAGGCTAAGCTATGTGGAGTAAAAAATTCGCTGTACGAGGCAACCGATGGTGCCTCTCTGCTTACAGATCTAGGACAAAATTTTATCCCCCTCAATCACAACACCCCTCACCCCATCTTAAAAATGTAAAGTTGGCTAAGGGCCAGCTCCATTGTGGAAGGAAAACGTACATACAGCTCAATCTTCCGCGCATGCCTTAAACAATTCGCCATATGTAGTCCAACACCTCACGTGACAGCTTAAAGTATCACTGAGTTGGATGAAAAATTCAATCTTAATTTGAACTGTGTTTTAAATGACAGTTCCGATACAGTTGCCACGCCGTTCTTGACTTTTGGACATGAAATGTTACTGTTCTTACTTTTGCCTGCACCCACGCAATCACTTTAATCTCTCCTATTGACTAAGCACTAAAAAAGCTACCTTCTGTGCCCCTCGTGCATGCAATCTGCGGCCGGGGAGTCTGCCATATCATCACCAATCCCCTACACCATCATGGCGGATTGGCAAGGTCCTACATCATCATGGCATTTAAAATAGATTCTTATGTCGACCACGCAGAGTCTGATGCAGAAGCAGTGAAGTTAGTGAAAGGTGCTCCAGCCCCGTTGACAAGGCTCTCGGACATATCACTATATTCGACTTTCTAAAACAAACTGAATTTTATTCAGTCGTCTTAATTTTCATGTTAGGGGTACTTTTAATTGGAGCTCTTCAACATGCAACTATATAAAATAAATACAGAGTAATTATTAAAATCATTTATACTGACTAGGTTTTAACAGGAAGAAGGGGGGGGGGGGGGAGTGGAAGTGTCCCAAATTGTAGAAAACCACGATAGATTGTATTAGGTAGTAATCAACATGGTGACGTCTGTTGACCAGTTAAAAAAAAACATAGGAGTAACACTTGTCTAAATTTGGTGTGGTTTGTTTGAAATATGGTGATATGAAATTCACCATGCATAAGTTTCCCTGCACGTTTTACATTTTGTGAGTAATAAACTTAGTACGCAGTTGCGGTGTGGATACCTTGGAGGGGGGGGGGGAGGGTTCAAGTGGCGTCCATCATAAGTTACATGTGGTGATAGCTAAAACTGTGGGAATATCTGAACCGAGCGGAACCATTGGTCGGTGCGGAGCGTACCAGAATTGTTTTTATGAAAATACCCCCCCCCCCCAGATCACGTTTAGCCACGTCTCCGGGCTCCACAGGCTCCTTTTCGCTCTTGGGGTCCCCTCTCCTTGTGGCCGCAGCCAGACCCCCCCCCCCCCTTTTAAACCACGACGGTGGCCACTGACTGTATGCATAAAATCTTTGTGATATGGTAGTGACGTTTACATGTATGACTTCACAATGTTTTAAATAATATTATCCTAACAGACGTATGAGCACGCCTATACTTAAGTTGCTTGATATATATTAAGACGTGTTTGTAAAAACCACGTTTATTTACTTTCCAGCTATTTGCAAAAATTAAAACCATGCATACAGAAATGGACTAAGAAGTATCTTTCACTACAAAGCACACTCATACGTCTAACGGTTTTTCATAAACGTACGGTGCAAATTTTTTGAAACCTTTACATATCTGTGATGTCACAATATGAAAAAAAGCAACCTATTGTTGAACTGAATAGACACGAGACGGCGATCGACTCCGAGAGGACATGCTAATTATTCGTCTGTTAGTTTTTAAACCCGGATGAATAATTAATTGGAACAATGACTTTGCTCTATGTTTAAATCGGTAAAAAAAAAAAAAAAATTTTTCGTTCAGTCGCCTTGAGTTCTTCTCCAATTCTAGAATTTAGAATCATCGATTACTTTAATTACCGTCATTTAAATTTAATATACAGGAGACGGAAATTAAAAAAAAGTGAACCTCATTAAATCAAAGGAAGGTTTCGGACCGAAGTTTCTGTGTGCAAGTGTTTCTCTGAAGGATGTTTCCTACAAGTATTGTTACATACACTGCGCTGCATACATGAATAAATATTCATGCTTCAGATATGTACCGTAGTAACCAATGAACAGGGCTCTTAGATTTTTTTTTTTTGCTTGAATTGTGCTCAGTGTTACATCTACTTGTGATCATACAACTATGGTGGAAGAGTGTGTTATATGTAAGTTCAAAATTATGTATATGTGTTTACGTTAAATGGCTTTATGAATGTGCCAAAACAAATCAGTGAGCTTTAAGTTGTGACATCCATGCATAATATGTGCTCACATTGAGGCACACTGATACCAGTCATGTATGATTTGATACTCAATACACTGACTGGAAAAGTACCAAATACGTTATGGATATATGTATGAAATTCTTGGGGCACTGAGCCTAGTGACTGACGATTTGAAAAATACATTGAAACAATAAACACAATTTCAAGTCAATGTTTTATTTCATTACAGTTTATTTTTCATATGCACCAAAAGCACTGACAAAAGTATCAACAAAGAATTAAGCTTTCATATACATATGAAGGACACTAGAAAACAAAACAATACTCTTCATGAAAGACAATGAGCTTGTAAAAACAAACAAGCACAAACAAAGAAAACACAACCAAAATACGTGATGGACGCACTTTTTAAATTTATGGGGACACTATAAAGCCAGCGAACACGTTGATTCACAAAGTAGACTTTGATGCATAATGAGGGCACCTATTCACGATATGATTTGCTGAACACATTGAGAAAACATACAGTATAGGTTATATGGATAAATATGTAATTGTGAGGGCACTACATCCGGTAATGTATTACTTCACATTCATAATTCGCGGAATTTTAGTCAGAGGGGGACGAAAATAGCTTTTTTTTGAGGGGCGCTGTATTGATAGAGATAGCCAATACTCTTCCTTCAACATATAAGCAGGAAGGCAGAGCAAACAAAGATATTGGAGGGTGTGGGGTGGTTGAGTGCCGTCTTTATTGAGAAACACTTGGGAAATATTGAAGGGGGAAGGGTTTTCATTGTAAAAGTCTGATAAAATTTGTAAGCCTTCTTTTAAAATAATCTACTTCCTTGAATTTTGGAGGCATGTGTGTGGGCAACTCTAAAATATTTCCTAGAAGCGAGAGGCGCTGAAAAACTGAAGATCGCATTTCCTTTACCTTCTCTTTCAAGATTTTTTTCCCCTTTCTATGTCTTCCAGTCTCTTTCTTTATTTGTTCTTATTTTTTATGAAAAATGAAAAGAGTGCCAGTTATCCAGTTGAGTCTGTCAAGCGGGGCGCCCCCCCCCCCGAACTGTATGGAAGGTCCGCCACTGCACTTGGTCAACACAACGAGAAACTGGCTCAAATTATGTCATGGATATTAACACACTCGTGGGGACATGGAACAAGCCAGGGATGAATTGATAAACACATTGCCGGAGAAGGCATACAATACATCATGGATATATTTTATACATGTGGGGCACTCAAACCAGTCATTACATGACATGATCAGCTCAAAGAGAAGGTACAATGTATACACCTGGTTTAGTTTGACTGACGTATGTCGTTATTGAGGTACCACCAATGAATTTACATTTTGTAAACCACGTGATCTGTGCTTAGTTCAAAATCTGTTGCCAGAAGCGTTAGTTTCCACAGCAAAAAAACTCTGACGTCATCCCAGTCGCTTCAAGTTAGGATTTAGTACAGGAGGTACGTACTCGTTTAACTTTTAACAATTTACCAAATTTGAATCAGAGGTACATGTCCCATTTTTTTTTCTCCATTCACTTGTAGCTTTTGACTTGTAATCCACGAATTGAAAACAACATTTCTAAACAGCACATGAGCCGGAGATGTACTTCGACTATTTCCAGTATAAACGAATTTCATAACTTGCACGCACTGCAGTCGAAACGAAACTCAGAGAGTGTTTTTGTGCGGCAATCTTTTATTCTCTATAGGAGCCAATATGAAGCTAAAACCGTACATACTGTTTTCACTGAAAAGGAGCCCTGAGAATGTTTTCAAGCAGGATGTGCTGTTTGAAGAAAATAAAAGCTTTATCGGTAATCTTCCACTTTCTTCTGTTTGATACCAATGGAAAAAAAAATTAATCCATTCCATGTTTCTCTTATGAGAAATGTCGTTAATACGAGAGTTAATTACCGTCGAAAGAAGAGCTATTTAGTGTCTTTGGCGAAAACGCTCTCGATCCTTTCAAAATGTGCAGCACTTCCATGCGAATGCTTACCACAGCGAAAGCCTCCTAGGCAAACGCATTTCCCGTTCAAAATTTGACAAGAGTTGGACAAATCGACCGCAGTTCGGAGGTGTGTATGATAACATTTTATAGCTGTGGGAAGTCATAGCCCAGTCCTTTGGTGCACTTTGGAAAACTCGGTAATGACTGCCCATCCTGGTTTTAAAGCATGAGAAATAAACCCCAGTGCAGGGTTAAAACGATAGATTGGGGCGAAAAATAACATTATAAAAAAATGATAAAGACATGCTCTTCAATCGCGTTCTCAAGTTGATAGAAATAAGAGGTTTACTCCTCCACCTCTCTCTCTCTCTCTCTCTCTCTCTCTCTCTTGAACTATGAAATTCTGACACGCCTACCTACTAGACACGGCATATACGTCACAGATACGTCACAGAAACAGCATGTAAGTTAATGAAGTGCACTGAAGCAAGCTCTGGATTAGATAACGCCTCGGGTCACATTTCTTATTATCCAAATGTCATTGCATATTTCAAGATTATAAACTAAGGATTTTCCCGGCCTTAATGACCCACTAAATCGCTCTAGAATCATGCTACTTAAGAGGTTGCTAGGATCCTGAGGGTGCCATGGCAACAATTCTCAAAGGACTCTCTCTTCCTGTGTATCACATATGCAAATCAGCGTACTTTACACCGAACACGCTTAATTGCCAAAGGCTAACTAGAATTCGTATGCGATCTCATCCCTTCAAAGCGGTATAGTATAGAGAACAAAATCCGCGGTGCTCCAGTTCAAAAAAGATGAAACTCTATCTTTTCTCTAAATCCGGGTTTTAAAGTTTTAAATCCTTTATCTAACAGTGGCTCCAGAGTTCGCGAAATGAAAGTTTTTTTTTGAGATTGCACTTGGGGATTGAACGTTATACCGATGTGATATAGTCCCCAGTCGAATACGGCAAATGGCCTGTGTTATTAGTTTACTCCCTGGCAGCCACGACGACGATGCTCGACTATATAGCTCAATGCAAATATATAAAAATCATGATTGTGCGAACGTTTGATATTTGCATTTATAGTGACATATTTGCATTCAAGCCCATGTTAAAAGCTCTCCTGACACTCAAGGCAATCGTCGAAGTAATCATCACGGAGGCTCATGTGAAGCTTGAGAGCCATGTTGTCATCATAAGTCAATGCCTGCGAGGAATAGATTCTTATGGTCGATATAAATAAAATTGTATACAATCAAGCGATACAGTTTAATGCAGGAGAACGGCTTATTTGCATAAATTGACATTAAAGTGCGAGCGAGGAAGCGCATCATTGAAGATAGCAAACCGAATGTCATTCTCCTCAAAACAGGACCTCCCTTGCATATCATTCTCAACATAGGGAAAAGCTGCTATAGCGTATATCCATCTCATTCGGATGAAACGGGAGAAGCTGTTTGTTTCTCTGTCTGTCGCAGCAGACTATACCTCACCACGATGCAATGTACATTGTAGCAAAATATATGGCAGATTGGAACTACGTAGCCAAAGGTGCTGATCAAAAATGATAAACTGAACCTACGTTTCTGTTGTACTACTTCTTATACGTACCAGTTCTGCCAAAGGTTTCTGCAAAAGGAAAGTACTAAATACAGCCATCTAAATTTTCCTGCTGTAATTGAAACCTGCGGAATGTGAAATTTACGGATGTATTTCATCATGTCCAGTTAGCGGGCAGTAGTCAAGGGTAGTCAAGGGGTGCAAAATTTGTTTCTTCCCAAGAGATTTTTGGTCAACAAAACGATCAACATTATTGTCACAAATACCGGCCGATCACTGATCGTGTCCCTACATTTCTATCCCTCATCCTTGGAACTCGTGGCCTGGCTGGCTACCGGACTTGAAAAGTTCTTAACATTTTTTTTTAGTAAGTCAGAGGGACCTTGACCCCTGAGTAATGCTTTCAAGAAGGGAGTTGGTATTTGTCTCATAACGACTCCCTGTTTCAAGGTAGAAAAAGGCTACAGCAAAAATGAAAAGTAGATCGTGACAGAAATATCCGTATCAACTAACCCATGCTCAGATACGACGGATCCATTAATCATTTATCTCCTCGTTTATCCATATCATCCGAAAATGTTTTTTTTTCCCGTTACTTTTTTTTTTCTTCTTTGCTCGTTGACTGAAGATGGACTTTTTTGTTAATTGTTAATTTCACGCTTAGATAGTCTTCTACGGGCTTTGCTGCCTCCTATAGTTGACGGAATCTGTGACCAATCCCCTGTGCACTTTTAAAAGGTCGTGTGACGTGTATCTAGAAAAGAGGAGCTGCATGGCTTCGTTCAAAACCTGCAGAGTGGAACCCTCGATGGAAATATGTTGAAATTTTGTTTATATCGATTACCGTTTCTGAGATATGATGACTTTTCAAAGTGTGATGAAAATGAATGACAGATTGTTGATCTACATATTCACGGGGTTTGTCTGTGGCTGTTTTTCAACATTTTCGTTGATTAATACAGGCAATACTCCAAAATGGCATTTTCATGTCACATGACCATGATAAGAACTTTCAAATGAGAGAAAAGAACGATACATATAGCCGGGCAGTGTTATCACTTCCGGATATAGCGGATAAAGGGTATGAGCCAGTCTGCAAGTGGAGGGTGTCGGCGCCAAGCCTTGGGAGAGAAGGGGGGGGGGGGGAGGGGAAACGAACTCGTTTTAGCTGACTGGTTTAATTTACGACGGCGAATTCACGGAAAGCCTTGACAAGTTTATCTCATAAGCAGAAGGATATGAATGAGTCATTTGAGGATGTCTCTTATCAACTTGATAAGGAGTAAAAAGGTTGAAAATCTTCACTACTATCACCATCATCATCATCATCATCATCATCATCATCATCATCTTCATCATCCGGTATCACTAGGAGAAAGACCATCATTATTTATATGATCACTATGACCATCATTGTCACCATCATAATCGTCATTATCAACTTGGTCATCGTCATCATCATCATCGTCATCATTATCATCATCGTCATTTTGTCATCATCATTACCATTGTCATCATCATTATCGTCATTACTATCATCAATATCATCAGCTTCGCCATCTTCGTGATCATGATCAGCAGTTCCATCAGCACCACTGGAAACAACAATAGCAGCAGCACCTTCATTATTACCACCGAATCACCACCAATAATTTAATTGTCACTCTGATCATATTACTATAACCATCATCATCATCATCATCATCATCATCATCATCGCCATTCTCACCACCACTATCATGATGACCATCGTCATAATGTTATCATCACCATCATCATCTTCTCCTTCTTCATCACCATCAGCAGCAGCAGCAGCAGAATCATCATCACCATCATCAATGATCCTCCTCCTCCTCATCATCATCATCATCGTCATCGTCATCATCGGGGAAGAACCATATGCTGCAGCTCAGAGCCGTTTAAGTTGCAGGTAAAGAGTTTATACAGAAAGAACTCTGTGTGAGTACGTCAGTATAGCTCAATATATGCAACAACACTAAATGTGTAACATCTTTTAAACGTTTGATAACATTCTTTTTTTTCTCTCTCTCTCTTTCACTCTCTTTCTCCTCACATTTACTTATATTTGCCGAAATTTTGTGGCATTTGTTCGACTCAGACAGTCTGATGGATCACATTGCAACACTTCTCTGCGGGAAGAAAGAGACGCAAGTCAACAATGCTTGCCTATAATACGAGTAACGCTTCTGTTAACATGATATTGGATTTCGGCTCTGATGCAACGACATGGGGGTGAAAAAAACACATGTAGTATTATCGTCTATAGTAGTAAAACAGTGAATTCAGTTTATCTTACATAAAAGCATTAGAAATGTAGTATAAAAGATAGCAAGCATTCCTTTTGTGTACCTCTTTCTCTTCTTCGGTTACCTTAGGAGAGTTGTATTTTATAGTACCTAATAACGTCATACTGTGACAAAGTCATAATTGAATACATGATGTGTATACCATGTCTTATTGGATATATAGGTCGGTCATTCACCCATTGTTCATGTGAAGTATCTCAGTGAAAGATTATGATAAAAACAATGAAAATGACTACAACAAGTATACAAACACTAGGATAGTAATACGCATAATACGAAAAAGAAGCCTGGAAAAATGTAATACTAATAGGAATAACCACAACAAATATATTATGACACGTTTGCAACAAGAATTACTCCTACTACAACTTTAGAAATGAAAAGAGAAAGAACATAAGTCTATGAAGATGCAATCTCAACACAGTAATAACAACAACGAAAAAAAGAATAATAACAATTTCTAAAGATATGATATAACGACAAGCAGAGTCAACAGATGATGCATGACAACAAGCGGAAAATAACACATAACAACCAGTAAAACCATTACATGAGATAAAACAAGAAGACAAAATAGCAAATAACCACAAAGGGAACCATCAGATAAAGCAACAGCAGGAAACACAACAAATGACGCATAGAAACGCACAAAGCCATCAGATGTATAAAATTTCAAAGGAACAATACATATGCAACAATCACAACCATCAGGTAGAAAAAAAAAACTAACACTGAGCAACATCAGATGATGAAAACAAATGTAACCATATGACAAAAAAAAAGCAACAAAAAAACATTGAAGAGTAACAAAGAGAAGAGCCATCAAACAGGGTAATTACAACGTCAAGCAAAATCTTTCAGATGGAACAACAAAATTGTCATAACATTTAACAACGAGCAACAAGCAGAAAACATCAAATACGGTAGGAAAAGAAAAGAGCAATGATGTAAAGCAACATGAGGAACCATCAGATAGATTAATAGCAGAATACATTGAGTAAGTTGTTCAGGCATGGAGTAACATTATCTTTACAGTGCCACATGAAAATTATGGCTCACAAATCATTTGGAACAATTCTTTTATTCTTATTAATGGTGACACTGTATTTTATAAACAGCTCTTTCAGAAAAATGTTACTTACGTTAGTGATTTTTTTTTTGACCAGAATAATGTACCGCTAACTTTTGAACAATTTAAGCATAAATTTCAAACGGGTTTATTTCCTTTTACTTTGTATTGGGGATTAATTTTAGATGTCCCTCAATCGTGGAAGAGGTCTAGCTCTGTTAGAATGGACGACTTTGATCCCCATAATGATTTCTTTAATAGAGCACTCAACGCTATCTCCATAAGTAAGTTTACCTATAATCACCAGTTAAGTCGTGTATCTGCTACACATACATCGAGAAAAAAGTGGCAGAATAATTTAATTACTTTTACAGACAAGGAATGGCGTAAGATTTTCACCAGGCCAGTTAATGCAGTGTCTGAAGTCAAGCTTCAATATTTCCAATTCAAATTCTTACACAGATTAATTGCCACAAACAAACTTTTAAAATCTATGGAAAAATGTGAGTCTGATCTCTGCTCCTGTTGCCTTATCGAAACAGAAAGCTTGGAACATTTATTTTGGGAATGCAGTATAGTTGCTAATTTTATTTTAGACGTCGAATGCCGTTTCTTAAGGAAACAGTTCTTCTTCTCAAAAACTGATATATTCTTTGGTTATAGTTAAGGACCTAGCCACCCATACGACTTTTTAATTTTTCATTTGAAGTGTTATGTTTACGAGTGTAAAAGAAGTGAACGCAATCCAAGCGTTAACGATTTCTTCTTCAAATTCAAATTTGCCTTAAGTATAGAACGATACAACAATCTTAGAATTAAAAGACATACGAACCGTAAAGTAAATTACACTGAATTACAGTCTGCCTTTGCTGTTTGTCCAGATTTATTCTGCTAGAATGTTTAATTACTCGTTTGTTGACAGCAGACTTGTTTCTCTTAATGCATTATGACATTTCTACAAACAGTATTCATATACTTGACTTCACTGCTTCTATCACCATAATCACAGTAATATGAGCACTGCATATACTCTTTACATCATTGAATGTCTCATTCAGAATTATTGAATAATTTAAGCTTAAAAGTCTACCATGTTTGTAAATATTGTATATATGGCAAAAATATTATTTGTAATTTCAACTACTGTTGAACACCGATTTATGAAATATACGGAGGAAAAAAAATTAAACAAAAAAAAAAGAAAAAAAAAGAAGAATACATTGAGCAAAAACTAGCACAACAAAAGATCAATGACCTACACACAGGGCAATCAAATTTATACAACTTCCAAGGAATATATATATATATATATATATATATATATATATGCTCAATGCCTCAGGTAATTTCTGCTGGGGTGACAAACTTCTGGGAAATGGAAGTTAATCTTGACTAAATCGTTGTAATTAATACGCCAGATTTGAGATTTGGCGAGGGCTTCGCCAGAGGAGCAAATCCGCCAAATTTGTCAAATTGTTAATGTTATCCTTTGTTTGCCAGTTTTGTCCAATTGTTAATGATACCCTTTATTTGTCACTTTTGGCGAGCTCACAGGTTGGCCAAACTTGTCAGCTTGTGTCAGAAATGACCAATTGTCTAACTATTCTTTTATCGGTCAGAAATGGCAAGGTTGGCAATGTTATTCTTTATCTGAGTTTGGCAATGTTATGCTTTATCTGGGTTTGGCAATGTTTTACTTTATCTGGGTTTGGCAATGTTTTACTTTATCTGGGTTTGGCAATGTTTTACTTTACCTGAGTTTTGCTCTGTATTACTTTATACTGCCTTTGCTATGTATTCTTTTATTTGGAAGTAGTCTAAAATTCTATAAAAGGGCTGATATTTTCTAGTCCTAGTCACTTGTTGGCTGAGATCAGTCCCAGTTACTCATTGCAGAGATACTGTGTTGCGACACAGTCAATCGTGACCACAGAAGTGTATACGTGTTATAAAATGTAGTACTAGTTTGTCATCAGCATGTAACTCCATTAGTAACAGCTTTTCTCATATGTAACAAGTATCGATAGTCTCTTGTAAATAAAAGTAGAAAGAAACGTTCGACCAATCTCCGGACTCCTCTTCATCGCTTTGTGAGGGAACGCGACGATATATATATATATATATATATATATATATATATATATATATATATATATATATATATATATATATATTTAGCCGATGATTCCTCATCGGCTAGAACTTCAAGGGAACAGTAACGTAGCCTATAGCAACCAGCAGAGCAATCAAACAGAACAGAGAACAGAACACAAACAGTAACGAGAAGTATTAGATAAAGTAACAAGGACATCCATACGATAGAACAACTACATCAAAAGCATAACAACAATGAGGACCTACTGATAGAACGATAGAAGAACTGTAACATAAAACAACACGTCGAACCATCATAGTAAAATTGGGGAATAAAGACACGGTGGCATGTAGCCACAGACAGACCCATCAGTAAAACACACACAAGCAGAAAGAACAATAACATTCACATAAAGACACAAAAATAACGAAATCGGCATGTACGAAGACCATTCCCCCCAGGCAGGAGCGAGAATATCAATCTCAACGAAAACAATGTTTACAAAATAGAATAAATAGAATATTAAGTTCACTCATCAATCGTCCTTTCACTCATGAAAATTTGCCTTTCTTGAAAACAAACCAAAAAAAAAGAAAACGTTCCTCCCTAACCTGATGAAGAGACAGATGAGAGAGGATGATTATTTCAGTTAAAAATGTCACTCTATTCTGGAGGCACTGACGAGTTTTAAGTCTAGTTATACAGAAACAGAGAAAATCATTTGCCAGAGCTTGATACGAAATCCGTGAAGAAAAAAAAAATCCTTCACGGTAAAGTAATCTATCAGTGTACTGGCTAAATCAACTTTGGGGTGTCAGGTTGTATGTAACATTTACAACTGTATCTGCAGCAGAAAGGATGGAATACAGAAAGAAGATAGAGACAGAAAACCAAAAAAAAAAAAAAAAAGAAAAGAAAAGAAAAACTCTGCAAGGCATTCACACTTGTGAATTGAATATGATGCATAATACATCTCTGTTCTAGCCAATGTATGCACCGACAAACACGATGGTAGTAGCTAGCTACGTGCGAGATGTACATAAAGCATGAGTGAGACAAGTTTTTAAATTTTAGGTCTAGGCTTACATGTAATTCCAATTTTTTATGTTTTTTTTTTTAAAACAAACAAATGTACACCAAATTTTAACATAAAATTTTAGACTGCTAGTCACCCTACTTGAAGTTCCAATTTTTAAGCCACGGACTTTCCTCCACACTTGTGTGGTCGTTCAGCCTCGTGTAGTAAGTGCCCTTCGAGACTTGACTTACCAACGTCAAATGCATTAAAAACACATTGAATGTGAACATATATTGTATGGTGAAATTTCTACTACAACTAATTTGAAGATTTCAAATGAAAGGTTAAACAGTCATTTGCCGGTAGGGATAAAACAAAATTAGGATTCTCTTTAAGATAGTTGACGTAAGTAAGGGTCACTTTATTAATAGCAGTCTATTCATTCCTCCGTCTTATCACCGAATCCTCCTGAATTTTTCATTTTTTTTTTGTTTTCTACATACCATGTAGCTGCTATTTTCCCCTCTTTACAAAACGAGGGCGCTTTAAAAGTGACTTTACGGCGACACTTCAAAACAACACATCGTGTATGTCTTCATCATGGTTGTTGTGTAACTACTTCTTTTAGAATTTTTTCATTTATTTCAACTTTATTGAGAGGGATTGTTTTGCCACCAGGGTCAAGCAAACCTGGAGTTATTGGGGATTGCTAGAGATAGGTATGCAAAGTACTTGTGTATTGGAACAGTTCTTTCCTATGAAGGGGACAAAAATCATTATCGTCATCATACATACAAAGGCGTTTGCGTTAAAGTCATGTATTCAGCGTTTGCCATCCAAGTGTCTCAAAAATATTAATCGGCCTTTGTTCATATGAGGCAAACAGTTTTTATTTTTACCCTAGCTAGAAATGCTTTTTCGACTAGCTAAAGAGAAAATCTGAATTTTTTTCTCTTACATTCTTGTATTTGTCAGGTTTTTTTTTTTCATCACAAAATCCACTTCATTCAAATAATTTTTCCGGTTGTTTTGTTTTTCTTTCTATCATAGCTTTCCTTGTTTTTCCATTTTTTCCCTTAATGTTGAAGTTTGAAAACTGCCAATAACATGACGAAGGGGCGGTGAGAGTTAGCTTTCTATAAGCTAATTATTTACATTTATTTGCAACTGTCACTAGTAGCCTAGTGGTATGCGATGGATATAGCATTTTCTGCACAGCAGATTATGTGAAAACTTATTTTGGAGAATATTTGTGTACCAAGCGTGAAGGGTCTGGTAAAATATTATCGGGTGCTATACGTTTCTCTTGCAGGCCGTCCTTGACCAGCATGCAGATAATACGGAGTTTGTATCAGTAATCTGATTGTAACTTACTAAGTAACCTGGTGCAATATCTGTTACAGTTGAACTGCCAGCAGTATAGGCATGCAGAGTAGGCGAGTACGTCAGTAAATGTTGCCAAAATTCCCCTAAACTGAAGGACAACAAACACCCTGTCAATTTCACATCATAGGCAAATTTATTCCTGACGTAAAGCTTTTTGAAGCATCAAAGAATTGACGGACATAGAGTAGCAGGCCTCACTCATATTTTGGGGTTTTTTTTGCATATTTTATTTTATTTTTTTGCCCCAACGTTGTCAAAGTACTATGTCGTATATATGCGAGAATAAATCATTTTATCCTTAAACTTCTTTTTCAAGTTTTATCCTCGTGTGCTCTTAACCCCGTCCGCCTCCTCCATAATCTAGAGGGCAACGCCAGTTACATTAACCATTTCAAACACCATCTCATAACAAAGTATCACTGATTGTTTAGGCTTTTCTTTTTCGTCTTCCTTTCAGTCTTATGTTTCTTTCCCTTGCTGTTCCCTTTTTTCGTTTTTTTTTTCTCGCTTTTCGTTCAAAGGGGGTGGGAACGTTTATAAGCCCTCTGAAACTTGTTGTTGCTACCCCCCAGTCTCGGTCTTCTATCATTTTATCTTCTATATTACATTAACTTTGTTATCTCTATGAAGGAGATTGAAATAAAGTTGGATGATGATGATGATGATGATGATGATGATGATGATGATGATGATGAAGATGATGATGATGATGATGATGATGATGATGAAGATGATGATGATGATGATGAAGATGATGATGACGATGATGAAGATGATGATGATGGTGATGATGAAGATGAAGATGATGATGATGATGATGACGATGATGATGATGAAGATGATGATGATGATGATGATGATGAAGATGATGATGATGATGATGATGAAGATGATGATGATGATGATGAAGATGATGATGATGATGAAGATGATGATGACGATGATGAAGATGATGATGATGGTGATGATGAAGATGAAGATGATGATGATGATGGTGATGATGAAGATGATGATGACGATGATGATGATGATGAAGATGATGATGATGATGATAATGATGAAGATGATGATGATGATGATCAGTGATATGAGGTGATATCAACATTGCTCCTGTATATCAGTAAAGCGGGTCTTTGCTGTACGTAGTCTCTACTTATACCATTTCACAACTGAATGACTGACGCTTGGTTGCCCTACATCGCAGGTAGCTTGAACTTCACTTTTCCGTTGGACTAATGCTAATCTCAGGGAGAAAAAAAATTAAACATGACATCTCGTGGATGGTGCAAGAGCTTGTCACATGTGGCAAGACACATATGTGAAAAAGGATGCGCATGAAAGGATGTAACGAATGAAACTTGCTTTTATAATTGCACCAAAAAGAAAAAAAAAACATGTAAATAGATTGACAAGATTACTCAAAAATGAAATTCTATTCTTCTTATATGGAACGCGGTTGTATTGCAAGCCACTTCAGGTCATAAAAGAGAAATAGAGGAAAGAGAAATATCTTCAAATAATGGAAAATATCTTTAATTGATGAAATATATCTATAAAGGAACTTAGGATATCTGTAACTCCAACTTATTCTGA
This sequence comes from Stichopus chloronotus, assembly GCA_021234535.1. NCBI lineage: Eukaryota > Metazoa > Echinodermata > Holothuroidea > Aspidochirotida > Stichopodidae > Stichopus > Stichopus chloronotus. Next base: position 23,700 of record SFZH01000067.1, on the reverse strand, counting down.
CATCTTCAAATGAAGTACAAATATCTCTCAATCAAGTGCAGCTATCATTAGACGAACTGTAGATATCTGTAAATGAATTAAACATATCTTTAAATGATTTAGAGGTAAATAAAAGATAGTATCTCTGATTCGAACTGAGTGAGCCTTGAAAAGATGAAAAGCACCAGATGGCACTCAATATACATGAAAGCGCGGGAGTGGAGATGGAATCATTGTGCGGATTTGTTGTATAGCAATGTTGGGCTTCACAATCAATGGGAAGGAGAACCTGTCCCATGTACGTATTTACATACGCGAGTGTGTTAGACCACGTCAAATAAAAAGGTACCTTTAAGTACTACTCAAGACACCGTTTATTCCTATTTCAAAATATCTTTAATCCCTATTCGTAATATCTTTATATTCCCTTTCAAGATAAGTTTCCTTTCAAATCGAGATATCTTTATAATTCGAATAAAAGAAAAGATATTTTGTATTCTTATTCAAGATATTTTTCATTCCAATTAGGGAAAGTTTTAATGAATTGTAGATATATTTAACTGATTTTAACATATCTATTCGCGAATTAAAGGTATCTTGCATTGAATTAAATATACCTTAAACAGTTAAAGATATCTTAAATGAATTGACGGTATCTGAAATACTGTTGCCATCTAAAGATATCTTTAATATATTTAAAGATATCTCTAAATAAGTAAAGGTATCTTAACGTAAGTTAAAGATATCTTCAGTTAGAATGAATGATCTCAATAATTTACACATGTCTTCAAATAATAATTATCGCTTTATTTATTTGAAGATATGTTTAACTATATAAAGAGAACGTTAACTATGGCATAAAAGCTAAACTAACAGCATATGCCTACGTGTGTGCTTGAGTAAAATGAAGAGCAGTAACACCTCAAAGCTATTTTTGTGTTCCCCTTAAGGGAACTAGAAAGTTACTAACTTGAAAATGAAGTGTAATTGAGCCAAAATTAATGACATTCATTCTACTTAAGTCATAGGCACTCCACCCCACCTACGTGAAATGCACTAAACACAAAGTGATCTTTTGAATTAAAGGTTTAAAAAAAAACAAGAGAGAAAAAAGAACAGCGCCCTCTCTCCGAATAGACAACAACATAAAATTCACACAACCATCGTGCAAGAAAAAAATTGTTATATGTAGACGAGTACATATCTGCACTTATCTCTTTTCTGTCAACGTTTACGTACTGATTTATTAGGCCGCAGGCAAAACATTCCGGTAAAACACACATGCAGAAATATGAACTATATATTGACCTGCCTCCTGTGCTCTACGTTTAAATACCAATTGTACAGTTAATTACTGTATTGTCTATGACGTCATGGAAAGTACCTAGGCACACTTCTCATTTTCAGGAGACAGTTCGTTCGTTTAATGTTTCTTGATTCCCATTGAGTGGTTTGCTCTACAATTGAGCTCAGTATATTGATCGAATCATGAAGGGAACGAGATTGCCTGGTAAAGGTTGGTTGCGATATGTTTCTTATGAGATCGGTTTTTAATTTATCAGGAATTTATTTTATGGTTTTGAAAATAAATGACCTAAATGACTTGACGGCATCGTTTTCTTCCGTATACCGCATATTTCTGCAGTACCGTGGTCACTTCATTCCTGAGAGACAATACAGTAGGCCCACATACCTCTATAATACCACCATTCACTGCGCAATTGAGCCGCGTAGCCCTGGAATCGAACCCGATGACTATTGTAATTGATGTCACATGTAGGAACTAACAGTCGTGGACAGTAAATGGTTACAATTTTCGAAACCACATTTTCTAGTCGCATATTTGTATTTTTCGTACTGTTTCCAAATCCAATGTTGAACGCTGATGGGTATAGTATTCTATTATTCAAGAGCTATTTCAACTTTTGACATTTACAATGATCGGACTGTGCGGAAGGGGGGGGGGGGGGGTTGAGACTTAATACTTACTGCTGTATCTTTTTTTTTTTTGGTTCAAGGCTGCCGAACAGCAAATGATGGGTATCAAGCTGCAGATAATAGTTAGGATTATTCTCCCAGAGAAACAAGCACATGTAGTGTGCCGAACGATAACATCACTCAGATAATATAGATCGAAAATGTGCTTGTGCACGTTGAAATTGTGTCACGACAAATGTAAGAAGTACCACACACTGTAAGAACGAAAAACGAAAAATGGTTTCGAGAAAATCTGGTGAAGGGTACGTGTTATGGATCTATTGATAATATACATAAGATTAAACGCGAACACTTGAATGTGAAGTACTTATTGGTACCTCCATGGTGGCAGATTGTGCTTTGTCAGGGAAGTGTGGACGTCGTACTGGGGGAGTGTTGGACGTTATACGGTCCCTCCATGACCCCGATAACTACGACACTAGCGGGACTCGAGCAGGGCCGTTTCGGAAAGTCCTCTCTGCAATATTGTTGATGGTTTAGAAATCTGGATCAATGCGCTCGTTTTGCAACAAACGTCCACATGAAAAGATCGAATTTTTATATTTCACTGATAAACGTTTCCATTAATTTAAAGGTATTTTCCTTGGAACTTTTATTGACGTTTTTGCCGGAAGGGCGTCTAGAGATTAACTCATAACTTCAAGCAGGTCGGTAAGCGCTATGTGCCTGATCTATACAGCTGGATATCGACGGCCAGTGTGGCAAGAATCTAGGGAACTGGGATTATCACAATCCTTGATCCTTGACGTATCAGGTAAAAATCATTGATTTAACGAATAAAGAATCTCTGTAGTTACACATTAGAAACACCAGGGATTTGCAAAATGAGGTATCAATTTGGCCAAAATATTTTTTGTCCTACTCACCGTCGTTATAACATCAGGGCAGTCCCTTTAAAGGTGTTCTCCGTCTTTACGTCTTCACTAAATTCTTTTTTTTCATCTGAATAACCATTATTTGCTTCCACCATTTACTCTGTCACTTATCGAGCAAAGAAAAATTCGTTGCATGTGTTTGGTCGACTGAGAGAAAGACAATTTTAGCAATTAGATTTGTTAACAGATCAACGACGCTACGTCAACATAACAGAGTGCATGGATGTAGACAAACTGATATAACTCCTTGGAAATGCATGCGGTATGTAAATAAAATGAGTTTGGTGTATGTGACTAAAGAACTGCGATCGTTTACATTTTAAGTTCCAACATACTTTTCGGGAACGCATTAAGCAAATGGAAGCCTTCTGCAGCATGTGGAAAATCGATGACAATACATCTGAGAAATGAAATGACGCGTAGAACTGCAATATGGTTAATATTACGTCTCTCTCTCTTATATATATATATATATATATATATATATATATATATATATATATATATATATATATATATATATATATATATATATATATATATATATATAGCCTAAAGTCTCCATCGCCACCGAGATCTGTGTATAGAAGGTTAGTCAGTCCTCACCGAACAGCTGATTCGAATCGGTATTTATGGCATCATGAAATTCATTGAAACAGAAAAAAAAAGAAAAGAAAAATAATGAGGATTTAAGGCATGGTGATGTTCATGAGAGGCATCTTCATAAATAATATGTAGGGTGAACTCAACATTATTGCAAAAATGAACTCGGGTAGATCGACAGTGTGATAAATGACCGTCGGTAAACAATCACGCATGAACATTCATGTAGTAGTGACTTTAATTAATGTGGAGGAATGGATGGGGGGGGGGGGTCACGATAGTCTGTAAACAAAGGGAAGCCTTAAGAGTTTGTGACACATCATTTTAAATGAAAAGGATGGAATTACTTCTGTTTGAGAGAGTTATGCGCCAAGCTATATTCATTCGTATGCTTAATTTAAGTGTCAGAGGTTCAGCTCGGGAGATAGCCGCTTTCGGTGGAAAGTGATAATTCACCCTATCGGGAGAAAATTTTGCCAGCTCAGAACGTGAATACGTATGAGCACTAAGTGTCTACGTCTTTCAATCCCTTCGAGTTGGTTAAACTACGTGCGTGTAATCAAAAGGAGGTAATAGTTCATGTCCATAGAGAGAAACACTGGGAATTGGGAATGGCTACAACGTGTTAGTAAACGCAAGTCCTGATAGGATACAACACTTGTCCACCTTTGTTTGGTAAACGATGACCGTAATGTGCGGCTGTTTCGAGTCTATAAATTGAACCTATAACAAACGGCATAGCAAAATTGCTTAGTTTCTCGAAATCTGCTCGGTGACCTATCAACCACAATTCGGCTTTTTTTCTGCTCTTAGTTACAAAGTTTTAAAGTATGCGAGTGTCTGTTTTTCCTGCAATCATGGGAAATTCCAAGTCTGTTGTAAACGCTCATCTCCGTTGAATTTGCCAGGGGTAGGATCGCAATGCATTATGGGAGAAATTTGAAAATGGTGTCAACCATAACAAATTTCCCCGATCGGGTGAAAACTGATTCATTTTCCCCCAAAAAATTCGACCACTCTCCCGAACTGGTTAGAGAACTCCGATTTAATGAAAAGTAAGTTGCCGTATCAATTCTGGAAAATATAATCACGGGAGGGGGGGGGGGGGAGATTCCGGAACTATGCTATAATGATGGAGAGAAAATACAAATTATGAAATGAAACCATAACTGCAAATTTAAAAGGAAAAGTCCAATGAAGGTTAAGAGTTTAAGGGTTACGAGCAGCACTTTGTCACTGTATATATGAGCATTGTGGGGTATGAAATAGAAATCCGACTCAAAATTCAAAACTTCCAAACAGGACATGGCTATTGAAATTGTGTTTTCACCAAAGAAGATATTTGTTCCTTTGTTTATGCCATCTCCTTGTTATAGTGATAAGGAAAATATGACAATACGGCACTCAGTGACAAACACAACAAATCAAGAATTGTAACACTTAATGGTCTATTCCTGCACGAGGAAAGGAGTTTTTTCTTCAAATAGCGAAATACTTTGCAACATTTTTTTTTGTACACTACCAAGCTCACACCCATTACATTTGTTGCAAAAAGTTGTGACATTGCCACATTTCTCTTGGAGTTGTCCTTCTTCTTTACATCATATTTTTCCTGTCATGTTTAATGATAAATTATGTTATTATGTAAAACGTATTTTGCCTTTCATTTTTGTTTCATCAGTGCAAAATGTTTGTACTTCCATTTGGTTATTCATTATGCGTATGTCCTTTCGAATTATACAACTACTGACATAATGGGTCAACGTCTACACGGAGTGAATTTACTCGATCAAAGGCGATTCTTGTAGCCTATCGTACACCTCATAGCCGTATTGCTGTATTATGCGGGTGTCACACTGATCCGATTGCTATTTACTTTCAATTTTCCCAAGCTCACCAAAAATTACATCCTTGATCATATAGAAGATAATTGGAGAATTATTTTTTTAAAATGTATTTCTTTCATCGTCTCAACTAATCAAGGCAGTAATTGCATCCGAAAGAACCTGATTACAAAACTCAGTGCGTCTTTTGTCTTGTAATCGTTTTCACGTTACTAACGCTGTGTTAAACGGTGATTGTCATAATTACAATAACGTGATGGTAATTATTTGTTTTAATGCATATTTTAAGGCCTTGTTGAGGTTAGTGCTGGTCTTCAAACTGGTCCCTGAGGTATTCGAACAACATGTATTTAGAGCATTATTAGTTCCACCCGCTTAGCAGCCGAAGACAGAATTTTTTTTTTTTTTGAAGTGTAGCACACTACGCGAGCGAGTGAATCATATCCACGGATATTGGATATTAATTTACGTATGCAAAGGGTCATAGAAAGCTAGTGGAAGCAGCTGCATCTGTCGTTGAACAGGCTTTCAATTGTTTTTTTTTTCCTTTCAAATTTCAGTCTCATTTTGGGGGCATGAAAAAATATAGAGAATTAATTGGAGGATAAAAAAAAAAAATCGCTTGGAGATATCCCTTTCTAGCTTGCATAAAGAGTAGGGGCTTGTAGCAATCGTTGTTTGTAACAATAGTCCGTTCTAAGAATAGATGCTTGTGATAAGAGTTACTTGTAGCAGTAGTTACTTGAAGCAATAATTGCTGGTAACAATAGATGCTGCATAACAATAGTTGCCAATTGGTGCTTACAACAATCTTCACTTGGGACAAGTTGCTGGTAACAATAGGTGCTTGGGACAATAGTTAGTTGTTTGTAACAATGTAATTGTTACAATTTTTGCCTATATCATAACATTTGTTAACTGGAGACTTCCACGGATGCTAACTTCTACTACGATTATCGGTTGCGAGTAGTAAAAAATGATAAAAAAAAAAAAAAAACACTTGCACGGCTCAAAACATTTAAATAACGTTTGGTAATTTATTATTGCTATAATTCATTGTGCACAATTCAATACATACAGAGCACAAAACAATTTCCATAAGCAATGAATATTATTTCTGTACAAGACGTCAACCGCAGGATAACCACGAGACCTGTTTGTGAGTTGCTTAATGAATAAATTTTGTGATTACTTATAAGTTGTGGCAAATATGTCAAGGTGTCATAAGTCCTTATGGCATATCGCATTTTAAAGTAATGGAAAAATAGATGCGAATGGCATTGGTCTATACTGATTTAATATTTTATAAAATATTATAGAATTTGTAAAATCAGCAAATTTACCTGAATATGTTAAAGAGCAAATCAATAGTATAGGGATTAATATAACTTGCAATAAACCATTCTGATGTTCTAACATAAGATGCAGAAAATGGAGATGTACAGGGAAAAAAGTTGCTATCGTGTAAAAACCAGTTCTGAGATTCCGCTACTGGATTATGCGATCAGTTTTATTACATGATTATGGTGTAATTTCCCAGCAAAGACAATCGCTTTATTTTGACAGTAAAATATTTACGAAGGATTTTAATCGTAATCAACGAGGTATACCAATGGAAAGACCTCAACCTCAAGAAGAAAAAGCAGATGCACAGGCCCCAACACTATATTGTGTTATTCTGCTTTAAGACAAGCTGGAGCTCGAGCGTTAGCATATATCCACCAGGACGTATGCCTTAGTGTAGTATGTCCATACTACACTAATTGTTCATCCTTGCGGTCTAGGTGTGTCTATGACATAGAAAATGGTATAATTAGGTCAATTTGTGTTTTTTTCTCTCACAGTCAAATTAAGAAATTTACTTTGTTGAGATTTTGGTAATATGTGATTCTGGACATGTGACCTTAATTTACAAAACATTTCAAGGTCAACAAACATAAAAAAAATCACAGATGTTAAATTTCTGGATAAAATAACCACTTAAATCAAGAACAGCAAAAGCACATTACAATAATTTGAACCTTTGTATTTTGTAACCTTGAGGCACCTGGCAATCTCTCTTGTCCTGTTGATCAGAGAATTCTTTCGTGAAACATCAATATTTTGAAGAATGAACAAGATATTTGACGTGGGATTTGAGGCACCTTCAGTGAAAACAAAAATATGCTCTTTCATTTAAAACCTCTTAAGTTGTCACTCAAATATTACTGTAGGCATGTTTTGAAACAAAATTGCTCTTTGCTTAGGCTATGTCTTATGCCTCATGTCTTATCCTTCTAAGGAAAGTGAGTACAACTTACGTTGCCGTTCTCTCACATAGGTAAAAGCCTGCAGATTTTCATGTCATTAAAAGAGAGTAAAATTGTATCATCACAATTAGGTGCCTGTAGCAATGCATTTCACCTCTCCAGGAAGACCGCTTGGAAAAAATATTTTACTTTAAGTAATTAAAAAATTAAATACTATGTTTTACACACTTGACACTGAAATCTTGCACTTCCTGACTTACTTGGGGTAATTTATTACTATACACGTTACACACACGGGACAGAGGTTGACGTGATAACACTTGAGGCAGGCCGATGGCGATACCCCTTGAAAATGGTAACGTGACATGTACAGTGGGTAGGGAAGTATATCGTGAAGTGGTGTAATTGAAAATGTGGTCATGTGTGTATCTTTCTGAACAACCTCTCTTTTATATGTTAATGATATTAACTTTTACAAAAAAAGAAGAAGAAGAAACACATGCCTTTCGGGTTTTCATCATATATACTTAGTATCTTACAAAATGCCTTTGTTTTGTTAATTATATGTACTTTGCAGTCTTAAAAACAACCGTGTCCATCTTTGGCTTGTTAACCGTAGGGAACAACCGCCGTTTCGGTTTGTTGATCATATTTACTCTGTATTTTTTAGAACGAACAAACCCTCTGGGTTCTTTTTTATCATATGTAGTTTGAATCTTCTTTTGAAAAAAAAGTAAAACTTATCTTTGGTTTGTTAATTATATTTACTTTGCATCTTTTATGACAACCATGCCTTTTTGGTTTAATTAACATTTACTTTGTATCTTTAAAAGAATAAGATATGTCTTTGGTATGTTGATCATATTACCTTTGTATCTTTTATAAAGAGCATGCCGTTATGGTTTTCATTACATTTACTTCGTATATTTACATAGAAACGCATGTCTACGGTCTGTTGATCATATTATCTTTGTATTTTTTTTTGTAAAGACCATGCCATCAGCTTTTTCATCATATTTTCTTAAGAAAAAAAGCATTCCTCTGGTTTATTAATCATATTTACTTGCATTCTTATAAACAACGGTGTCCATGATTGGCTCCTCAATCATATCTGCTTCAATCTTTTATGACTTATGTTTGTCAATCCTATTTATTGTGCATATTCAGTAAAACCATGCTTGCATGCCTTAAGTGGTTTCATCATACTTTGAATCTTAAAGAGAAAAAAAAAACATTCATTTGGCTTGTCAATCATATTTACTTTGCTTTCTAATCAACAACCGTTTCAATCTTTGACATGTTAATCATATTATCTTTGTATCAGTTGCAATAAGCATGTAACTTTATTTGCTAATCATATTTACATTGCACTTTGATAATAACCATGTATTTAGCGTTTTCATTAAATTCACTCTGTACTTTTTATCTTAAAAAAACGTCTTTAGTTTGTAATCATATTTACTTTGTATTCTTATACGCAGCGGTGTCCATCTCTGGCTTGTTAATCATGTTCTCTTTGTATCTTTTACAACAAGCTTGTACCTTTGATTTGTTAATCATATTTATTTTGTATATTTAATAACAACCATGTCTTCAGCGTTTTTATCAAATTTACTCTATATTTTTAATGTAAAAAAAAAACAACATATATTTGGTTTGTAAATCATATGTACTTTGCATTCTTATACGCACCCGTGTCCATATTTGGCTAGTTGATCATATTATCATTGTATGTTTTATAACAAGCATGTAACTTTAATTTATTAATCATATTTAGGCCTTTATTTCTTCTATAGAAACCGTTACATGTAAAAATGATTGGTTTGTTATTTGTTATCACATCTCATATTTTTTATTAACAACGGTGTCTTTGTTCCGCGAATCAAATGTTCTTCTCTTCTTTGCTTTCATTTTTTCTCTGTTCTCTAATTGTTTGTTTTTCTTTTGTTGTAACTTTTGTATTCTGAACCTATGAAAAACTCCATGAAATTCCTCCTTTTGGCTTCTTATAATCAAATGTACTCCGTAGTATTTACAACAACTGTATCTTTGTTTTTCAGTCATGTTTACATTGTATATTACATGGCAAAAGTCTTGGTTTAATTGTAAATCCTATCTAGTAGATATATTTTATGACAACCGCGTCTCTGGTATATTAATCATATTTATTTATTCATATTGATATTCGTATAATTTTTATCATTTATTCATATTTGTTTGTATTCTCATGAACACATGTGTCGACGGTTTGTGACTCAAATGTACTTGGTACTATTTATAACAACCTTGTCTATATATATGACATTACAAACGTGTGTTTGGTTTAATTGTTAATCACATTTCCTTGGCATAATTTATAACAAACGTGAATGGCTTTCGATTGTTAATCATATTTATTCTGTATCTTATGAACAAAATGTTAATCGAATTACTTTGTATCTTTTAAAAACAGGGTATTTGATTTCTTAATCACATGCATTATGTATTGCTGTGTACAACCCTGTCTTCGGTCGTTTATCATATGTACTCGGTATGATGCATACCAACCGTCTCGTTTTGATTTTTTGTTCATATTTATCTATCTTTCATAACAGCCGTATCTTCGGTTCGTTAATCATATCCACTTTTTATCATTTACCGGAATTTTTTTGTTTTGTTAACCATATTGACGCTTAACTCCATAAATCTTTGACCGTTACAGTAAACTCCACATCCATAAAAGTTAACTAATTTATCCTTTCAAAATCTTCTGCTGAATTTAATACAACTCTTTATGGCTTCAAGTGTGAAACTATTCTACTGTCCTATGGCCGTTCTGTCAAGTTATGACATCATGTCGTATACGTGATTGGTATATGCGAAAGCCTGCGATACTGGTGTCACTAATAATTTCCACAAAACGTTACATCCACTGACTTTTATCATCACTACCCACTTTCCACGATGATTACAATCCGATTTGTTTCTTGGGGTTTTAATTCCCTGTACATAAGTACACACTCGCTGGTCATCTTTTTAAAAATCCGCTGAAGTAATCTCACAGATGCAGCTGAAATGCAAACTGCTCTATCTGTCCTTTTCGATTCTCCCTTTTGCCGAAATGAAAAACACGCTGCTTCTGAGATTAACACAAAAAAGAGAGAAGGATCTCAATTTAAAATGAGACCACCAATTTGTTTGAAACAAGATTTCTATCCTACAGTTTATAATGATTTATTGAAGTGTGACGTCCTTATTTCGGCCAATTCTGTTATAGAAAGATCAGAAACGACTTTGCTGACACGCGGCGTTCTCATTTTCGATTTAAGTCGAACAAACCTCCTCGCAGCTATTTTCTTGTACATTTGTCAGGAAAAATTATTGGACTCAATTTGAAGATTAAGACGCCCGAACAATTTCGTTTGAGATAATGTAATAAGTTGAACTGCGAAGTGCTTCCACAGAGATTTATCTCGGTGATTTTGTGGGTATGTGGCTGTATGGTCAGCGGTATGTATGAGTATATGATTCGTGTATGAGAGAGATGTTTGTCTCTTTTCGATTTAGAGATTGTGAAGTTTCACAATGGATCATGTGATCCAGCATTCTTGTAGTCAATGTGTAGTGTGATATTAACATCTGAAATTTGTGATCACATGCCTCACTGAATACCAAGGCTGTGTTCCTGAATTAAGAAATGAGCTACAGAAGATGGCAATTTTAGAAAAATTAGGATATTTTTTTCTCTCTTATTTGGTGAAAGCCATCTCTTAGTAGTACACTCTGTATGAAAGGGATTTTTATTAAAGAAATAGGCCCGTTTAACACATGGCACGGAAAATCTGCTATGTCACACACTTACAACAACTAAGATATACCTTCTATTTCTTTTTAACCTCGAATGTCTTGGAACATTACATAATAGTTTATTCACGACATTTAAAGTTCAATCCACATTAAACTCGTTCTAAAGTTTTGACTTGTTTACATTTTCACGGCTTAACGTGAATGATCACTGTCATTTCAAAGGAAAACAAAGACGTATTGCATCACATTGTTTTACCTTGAGACCGACTGGAAATCCGTCTACCCCTTGGCTGTGTTTCTTTAAAGAACAACATCGTGTGTTATAAATAATACATTAGCGTATGGTTTGAAGTGGTTACAGTGCAAAAAAAAAAAGAAAAAAAAAAGTGTTCATTCACTTTAAGAAATTCTTAAAGGTATTTCAAGTGCTGAGCGAATGCCTAAGAAATTCGTTCTCTTTCTCTTATTTTTCTTTTTTTTTAGTAAACTTCACTTATTGCAGTTTCTGATTACGCGGTATATGTTCGGATTGGTCGGTGACTCTGGGTTGCCGTTGTGCTTTCATATTCACTTTGCAACGTCAGGATCATCGATAACTGATGCTGTCGTAACTGAAATGTGACACCCGCTTTTAAGTACTGATAAAGTTTTCTTGAGTGGCTTAATGTTGGTGGTTTTGGTAAAAAATGATCCACTTTCGAAACATTTCTTATTTTATCTCAGAATATAATATATTCATATCAAATCGTCACAACGCAACGTGTTGGGGACAACATTTTATCAGTCACGGTGCTTTCATGTCCTAAATTCGTATTGCCCTTGGTGTGGGAGTAAGAGCACTGTAAATAACATGATTATACTTTTGGTTCTATCAGATAGAAGTAAGAAAATTTGTTTCGTAACTTTTAAGGCTTTGAATCACGGTATGGGATTACAGTACCGTAAAGAGTGGTTCATAGAAGAGACCCTATAGTAGGAGAATCCCTGTTCTAGTTCATAGCTTAGGAAATTGTCAAACTCAGTACTTGGCTGCACAAGGCTCGTTCTTTATCAAAGCCAACACAATTGCTTCACTATCTCTGTGCAATATGATCCCAAGTATTTTTCGGGCTGAAAGGAGGCAATTGATAACTAAGTGAGCTTGAGCTATTAGTTCATCGTTTCACAGATATCGTATTTTACAAATTAGCATCACACTGGCCATCTTTACATGTGTCTCGTAAAGTTCTCGACGTCGCACATTGAATCTATGAGTTTTCTTCACACAAACTCAGACTTCAGGTTTCATATCGTAACACAGACTCAACACTGCATGTTACATTATTCATAGTACGTACGAACCCAGCCAAACATCACATGGCACCATATATGTTAATTGTTTCACAGCCTGACCTACTGACAGTATATTTAGTTATCACATAATGTTGAATCGAGGCGGAACTAGGTCGCCTCCTTTTAGAACAAAGGAAAATGAAATACAAAAATCCGGTAACCAACCATGACAGACGGAAGCTCCTAAATATTCAGCAGGTCATCTTTATTAAATCATCTTTATTAAATAGAATTATCATACGTGACGTCTTACCATCATGACCGTGCCTCCATTGTCAATGTAGAACACACTACATAGCCTACGCATATTATAATTACCAAATCAAATATATGATGATAAAGCTTTTTGCACAATTAAGATTATCTAGGACGTGGTTGACAAGTGCAGGAATGCGTCCAGTGAGTGGGTACTGTAGATGGTTTCATCCAATGATCACAGTGGCTTACAGCATTCCATTATATTGCAATACTGGTAGTTCTCACGGCGTATTATGTTGGCACACAATAACTGCTGGACGGTAAGGAAGCAAATTGAAAATATGAACGCAGTGGTGAATTTCACTAAATTACCTAGAATTTGTTTCTTCTATCTTAGAATCGGTTAATATTGTTTGGCAGATTTTCAATCGTTGCTCAATACTTTTACACTATCTAAACACAATTACCTAAATAAAACTGCCGAAGCTTTACACAGCGACCTAATACCGGCTACCTGAGACTACTTCAACAGGTATCTTCCGGTAGCTCTCTTATGTCCCTATGTCTACTCCAGCTTCCCCTGTCCACCCACCACTTATTGCCCTGGCTACCCATCCTGCCTCTTCTTGCCAAGCCTGTTGTCCAAGTTTCTCGTCTGCTGCCATCTACAGACATGTGTACTTGTGACGATTTCAACCCTTGTTGGCTCTACTAACTCCTTGCATATCCATAACTGTGGTGCTATAACCTATAACCCCCTATTTTCATGCGTGAATATGGTTCACCTAATTTCGTGCATTGCTTATTATTTTCGTGCAAAGGATTTCTCTCTATCTATCACCAGTTTGGGACACACTTGCACTCCACAGTCGGTATGATATGGGGTGAGGCCCATATTAAGTATCCACTATTAACCTACTCAGTCACTGAGTACACTTTATTTGCTTCGGATATTGGCCTACTGTCCGTTTATCTTTATGGGACATTCTACCAATTGCGATGAATATACAGTTAACGACAGTTTATAGTCCTGTATAAGATTATGGAATTGTCAAGATACACGTTGCTTCTTTGATTAGAGCATGGCCACCCCCTTTTCTCCTTCAAGCCTTCTTATCTCTCCAGCATTTGCATTTCTTCCCCTCATGTTGATCTGTAGTGAAATACCGCTTGTATTTGCTTTGTTCTTTTTTTCCTCCTTTCTATATGCAGAAAGCGGCTTTGACACGAGCGATTCCAACACAGATTACGGAGTGGCGCCGTTAGCAATATTTGTCTTCTACAAAGACAAAAGGGAGTTATATTCAGCCTCAGCGGTTGATAACTTATGCAAGCAGCTGTACGGGTGATCCTTGAGTAAAAGCTAAAACCAGCAGGGCATTGAATTAAAATCAATGCAGAGAGTCGCTCAAACGCTGTTGAATTGTACTTGCTCCATATGGTATGTAGAGTTCCGCGGAACGCGGCTATTGCATAACAGCAAAAATGTTATATGTATTCCAATTGATGAATGTTATGACAAATCTTTTCTTTAATACCATCAACCAATCACCGTCCGATTAATTCATCCAAGCGTTACATATCATCACATGTATCACAAACAAATTGTGTCACAGCGTGTCACACCCAAAACTTTTCACTCTAAAAACACTGCAGCTGACATCTGTGTGTAAACTTTGATCCAGATATGGCTACATACTTATGGCCCCTGCTAAATCGTTGTGGTAAAAAAGGCAGCCGAACTGATAACAAAATTACCCTCGCTATGTTCAACGTCACACACCATAGGCCTAAGGTTCTTTGTAACAAAGGTAGGATTATATATATATATATATATCTATATATATCTATATCTATATATATATATATATAAATATAAATACATATAATAATAGGAAATACATATTTATATTACAAACACAGATTTACGTAATGTAGTCACCTGCAACTACGTAAGTGCCTCATTACAAAATGAGTTTTCAGCAGGATGTAATCACTAACTGTATGTATCAACCAGATAACGTATTATTGTTATTATTATTGTTGTTGTTGTTATTATTATTATTTTTCTAAACATGATTTCACCTTTTGGAAGGATTTCGTCATTCAGTCTTGTAGAACTCTCCAGTATATAAACACAGGCAAAGACAAAACGTAGGCTGTGAAAAACTAATTCACGCTTTGCGTACCGAGCACTGTCACTTACAGGCAGGACTAGTGTATATTGCAACCTCCCGTTAAGCGATCTGAATCACTTTCTGTTGCAATGTACGGAATAATCTACTTACGTCAGTATTTAATATTTTATGTCATCAGGTATTTTTTCCGTCGCCACTACTAGACTAACATAACTCAAACTGTTATTATTTTCCGTTCGAAGGTGACATATTCGAACTGTTTGTTTGGGGCTTTATTCATTTGATCAGATTAATGCACGTACAGACCCGTCTGAAGCACTTCATCAACAACAGCTAAAAAAATCAATTGACGTTTCCCCCTCAAAAAGGTCATATATAGATTAATAAGAAAAAATTCAAGGCTAATTGATACACACGTGAGGCTCGCGGATCGTGTGAAAAGTAACCGGCAGCGTATATCTGGAGAGTCATCTAACAGCATGAAAAAAAAACCTGATTGTGTAATGGTATTAACCGTTTCGTTGAACGTCATATAGTAACCAACGATCTTTCCAATGTGCGAATGGGAAGCAAGGTTAACATAAATTACGCCAACTTCAATCATCGAGATAACCTCACTCGAAAAAATCTGATCGAAGACCTAAAGAGAAATGACTTAGAGGGAGAGGAAGAAAGAGCAAGGTTAAAAATAAACTCCAACTCTATCAGGAATAGTGCCCTTGGGCATATGTGTGACGTCAGCGCTATCAATGTAAAAACAATAATTAAATTAGTGCTTTTACTTTGCCCGATGCTCCAGCATTGATTTTCACATATCCGTTTTCATTCGACCATATGTTACGCACGGGAGCGATTGTCCTGTTACCGACTCAAACGGCGCTTCTTCACGCAGCGGTCGAGAGGGCGATTCCAGAGAGGGTACTGCAATGTAACGTTTCGGAAGAGAGCTAAGTCTTGACGAATTTGCCGCGCAAAATACTCATCAAATCCCTATGTATTATTTCCACGTATTTGTTGCATATTTAGCTGACCGAGGAGCTGGACCGGAAGCAGTATGTACTATGATAAAGGACCCCCTCCCGTCAGTGCATGCACGGACATCGGGAATTTGCTGCTTGGTATATATGATAATTTCTATCATGATGTCCTTCCCCCTGGACTGTTTAAATATCCACCGTTAAGTTACACTTTGCGTGGGAAACAAAAACCATTGAAATGATTGGTACATGGTTGCGAAGAAAAGGTTTTACATACTACTTTTGTTGCGTGTCTCCCCCAGCTGTAAACCAGGAACATATATTAAAGGGATTTACAGATGAAGATACTTGATAGTTCACCAAAAAAGGAATAGTTTTCTCTATTCATTGGTGGCAACCATATCTCAATAGCATGTTCTGTCTTGAAATTTTCGAAGTCTTAAAGAAATATCTACTTCAAAGTGGTTCGTTGCATTATAAAAATTTTGTGACGTCACATAGTCACAACTGCTTGAGCATCCTTTTATTTCCTTAAAGGCTGTAATGCATCACCCCAGACAGTTCCAATTCTCCCAACCACCTACCTCTAGTCCCTCCCTCAGCCTGTCTTACATTCCTCCACATGTGTAATCAAAACAACGGATCCCTGTGTACGCTGTGTAATACGAGCTGCTCTGTATCTTTCGAATTTGCTGGCAATCTAAGAGTACTGTAACTTAGAACCAGTTGAGAATTTTCCTTTCAGGGAGGTAAAAATGTAGCTTAGGGTTAAGCCGTTAAGTCTTTATGTCTTAAGTCTTAGTGTCTGAGTTGCATTTGTGATTTTCCGCAATCGCGTATGTAAATCGTCGCTATACCTTTTGTAACTTTTCACTGGTGCCGAATTTCAAAGTGATGTGCTTCAGTTCAAAGAACAACAAAGACTTTTTGCAATAATTTACCGCTATTGCATGGCATTTTTGCAACCTTGAGGAATTAGATGAACGTCTTTCGTAAGTTGATCAAAGAAGTCAATCTTCAAACAGCAATATTTTGAGTTAGGGATGAGATATTGGAACAGAGTTTATTGAAATGACTGAGGTGAAAAAACAATAATCTCTTTTATTCAAGAACCTTACCCCTGATCGGTGGACCAGTCTTGTAGGAGCGAGGATCTTGAGGATAAACTGAGTAGAACAATTAAAATTCAAATATTCCTTTATAAGAGTGGGACACACACTTTGTAAGAGATGTTGCATTTAATGACATTTCAAGGGTTCTTACATGAAAGAGTATACTCTCTTCACTGCATGGACACTTCTGAATCAGCGACGTCAGTATGCAATGTTCGTGTCTCAAGATATTGCTGTAGGAGCATGGAGCGCCATGGGTGAAAAATTGCTGTGGTCAAGAAAGTTTTCCAGTAACCCACATAGGCCTATGTAACCCCACACTAGTTTCTATTTTATACCCTTGGTGACATTAACTTTCTTTGGCTTACATGAAAAAACATATGGCACAAAAAAGCGTGCAAAGCAGTTCTCAGAAAATTTGTTTCACTCCCTGACTAAGACAAAGTCTTGTGCCCCACTTCCCCGGAGATGGGCCCTCTTATGATTCCAGCAATATAGGATATATAGTATACATGCACCAAATTTCACGCTCTTCCAATTGGTCGATTAGCCCCTAAAATTACCCCGAAATGAGAACCTCTTAGACTGATAAAATATGCCTTGTCAATGACTAAAAGGAAGCCCCAACACTGATTATTTCTTCTTCCTTACCTAATTAGTCAACTTTGCTGTAGTGCATTTGCACAAGCAGGCAAGAGAGGCAATTCACCCTTCTCGCAGTTGCCACTACAGAATTCTAAATCATGATTTTGACTGTATGCAATGGCTGGCTCATGGTCATTGCTCATATAATTGCTGCAGTTTACAGGATTTTTTTTTTTTGCAATGAAATTCCTCATGTGTATATGTAAGACTAACATAACTAGGTGCTTGAAATTTGGTAGTTTCACATCTTTAACCCAAGAAGCTATTGGCTAAATCTGTAGATTTTAAGAAAACCTTTCTTCTAGGTATAAAATGAATTAAATAAAGACTTGTCTCATTAAGATTATGAAATTCACACTACATTTACATTTTTAGCAACTAAACTATTTAAAGGTTTCTTTTTTAGGTTAGTGCGCGAAATTTGATTCATCCATGCTACAAATATATATATATATATATATATATATATATATATATATATATATATATATATATATATATATATATATATATATATATATATATATATATATATATATATATATATGTATAGATAGATAGATAGATAGATAGATAGATAGATAGATAGATAGATAGATAGATAGCAAAGCATAAATCACATGAGTCCATATAATGGATGAGAGTGCCTTTAATACCAACATAATATATAAGAGAAAAACGTGGTCTGATATTTCGAGGTCCTACCTCTTCCTCAGAGACCTGAGTAATGGAGCAAACGAAAAATACATCCTACAACGTAAACTCAGTTAAAATGCCTAGATCTCTGTTAAGGCCCCTGGTATGGCTGTTGATGCGTAGGATTAGCCTACACTCCTCAGCTTTACGTGTCTCGTCATTCTTAAAGTTGCCTTTCCAGATACAGATTTTAAGATTAAGTATTGTGTGACCCGGGGAGGAAAAGTGTTCGGCTACAGAATATCCCTTGAGCTGTTGTAAAATAGTG
>SFZH01000033.1:29050-40786 GCA_021234535.1 Stichopus chloronotus | reverse complement strand
AGTTTGTAGTAGGATGACACTAAATGAGATATATGTTGCAATTTTTTTCTTATGGTTTTTGATTCCCTGCCGTAGGCAGGGGAATCTATGCAGTCCTGATGTCGTGTGTGTGTATGTATGCGTGTGTGTATGTGTGTGTGTAGTGTGTGTGTGTGTGTGTGACGGTTGCTCGTAAACACTCTATCTCAAGAAGGGTAACTCTGAGTAATTTCTTTTTTGGCATGTTGGTTGCCCATATTGAGTAGATGATCCCTATTGTTTTTGGTGTCCAAATATTGCATATTAATGAGGTTATGGGGTAAAACATAAAAAATGTTAAAACTGCCATAGTTCCTCATCTGTGGGTCAGATTTGTTTTAAACTTGATAAGGTTGTCTGTTATTAACAGGTTCACGACCCTATGAAATTTAATGCTTATCAATAGACAGGAAGGGATAATTTTTCACTATAAAACAATAATAATAGCCTAAACACCATTATTGTGGTTATTATAAACTACCGTACAAATTCATATGGGTCTTCATTGTGCAATTTCAGTTTTAATTCTGTCGCACACAGTTAACTCAATGGGATTGCTCCCTACTGTACTGCATTTGTAACTTAGTGAGTAACTTCTAGTGTGAAGGGCCTGGATAAGTTGTCCAGAGAGATAGTCTTGGTATGGGGGGGGGGGGTCATGGGGTCAGATAGATGGCATGTTAATGGGTTTATAAAAAAAATGAGGAAAATAAAATACCATCTGTTCTGTCATTTATTTGGATAATATCAATATCCAGAGGAACAGCTGGTAGCAGAACAAGGTTTCTTAACAATCAAATTGGAGTGTTTTCAATCATATTTCACAATGACAGAAAGGATGGGGGAAGCAAAAATATTGAGGAGGAATCATAACTTAGGGTCAACTTACGAGGACTTTGAGTGTGTTAAAAGCTACTTGTAACAAGGAAGAAATTATGGCAGAGTGGATAAAGGAAAATTTGGAAACGGCAGAGCGCCAATTTGAGGCAATGGAAGAGGTTCATGCTGATCTGGCTGGGTTGTTGTCTGATGAAGCATTTGAGCAAGCAGAAAGCTGGAGTTGGAATGCCAAAAGCATTAAACTGAGGAGAGGGAGGAAGCATTGAAAAAGTTGAAGGAGGAGATTGAGTTTCAAATTAGCGTTGGAATTACCTAAGGCAGAAATTCCAGCATACGATGGAGACCCAAGAACATTCTGGTCCTTTATGAAGAATTTTGAGGTAAATATGGCAGACAAGCTGAGTTCAGATGAGGTAAGGTTGAGTTATTTGATTCAACTAACAACAGGCAAGACTAGAAGCAGCATTGCTTACTGTGTGTTTCTTGGAGCTCAGAGATAATGTTGACTGATGTCATACTCATACTGTACTTGATGTGTGGGTTGTATGGCCTGGGTAGGTGATCCCTATTGCTTTTGGTGGAAGTCAAATGTTGCGGTAATTTTAGGTCACCAAAATAAAGATCATTTTGGGTTAAAGGCTTGTGGTGTATCAAGAAAAATAACTGCAGTTGACCTTATACTTGTCATGTGAATAATTCATGTTTGTTGTAATAGAACCATGTAGCAAGGAATCACAAAGCCTTTTGGCTTTCTGGTTGTTATTCATAAATTACCATTTCCCGTTGTCCATTTGATCTGACTTATTGTTTTCTCTTTTTTAATTTTTTTCATGTTTTTTTTTACTTATTGACATGGTTTAAAATAATTAGGGGAAACTCCATTAAAATGAGACTTTGAATGTGATTTGTAGTTATTTACTTTTCATTTCATTGTAGTGAAGAAAACCAAGAACGGAAGGACATTGGAGGTACAGAAGCAGTTGATTTCCATAGAAGAGTAAATGTGAGTAAAAAGTAATGTAAAAATGTGTAGAGTGCAAATCCACACAGTAATGGGAGAGATCTGAGAGGGACATACTACCATGGCACTTTTGGTCATTTTTTATTTCTTGAGAAATGCAGGCATCATAGTTGAAGTGTGTATGTATGTATGTGCGTGTGTGACGCCTGCTTGTAAACACGATATCTAAAGAAGCGTAACTCTGAGTGATCTCATACTTGGCATGTAGATTGCCCTTATTGAGTAGATGATCCCCATTGTTTTTGGTGGAGGTCAAAGGTCATTTGGGGTCACTAGAGGTCAAATGGTAAATATCTTGAAAATTGCTTGTAAACATGATATCTCCAGAAGCGTAACTCTGAGTGATCTCATACTTGGCATGAAGGTTGCCCTTATTGAGTAGATGATCCCTATTGTTTTTGGTGGAGGTCAAAGGTCATTTGGGGTCAACAGGGGTCAAATTGTGAAAACCTTGTAAACACGATATCTCAAGAAAGGAAGCTTGAACAGGTCTCATATTTTGTATGTAGGTGTATCATATTAAGAAGGAGAACCCGATTGTTTTTGGTGGAGGTCAAAGGTCATTTAGTGTTGACAGGGGTCAAATTGTGAAACATTAAAAACACGATATCTCAAGAAAGGAAGCTTGTAGAGATCTCATGTTTTGTATGTTGTTGTACAATGTTAAGTATAGGAACCATATTGTTTTTGATGGAGGTCAAAGGTCATTTGGGGTCAACAGGGATCAAATGGTGAAAACCTTGTAAACACGATATCTCAAGAAGGGGAGCTTGGACAAATCTCATATTTAGTATGTAGGTGTACCACATTAGGAAGAACAACCCTGTTGTTTTTGGGTGGAGGTCAAAGGTCATTTGGTTTCAACAGGGATCAAAATGTGAAAACCTTGTAAACATGATATCTCAAGAAAGGAAGCTTGGACAGATCTCATATTTAGTGTGTAGGTGTACCATATCGAAAAGAAGAATGCTATTGTTTTTGGTGAAGGTCAAAGGTCATTTGGGGTCACAGGGGTCAAATTGTGAAAATGTGACAAATGTGACACACACTAACGCCATTATATCAGATTCGGAAAAAAATTTCTCTTAAAGAGATCATCGAAACCACAATGCATTTCTGCATTCTGGTGTATTTCTTGCCAAATGCAGGCTTCATAGGTGAAACTGTCAAAATCTTGTTTACATGATATCTCAAGATGGGTAACCTTGACTGATCTCATACTTGGTGTGTTGTTTGGTCATACTGAGTGAATGATCCCTATTATTTTTGGTGGAGGTCCATGGTCATTTGAGGTCACTGAAGGTCAAACTGTGAAAACCTGGTTTACACCATATCTGAAGCAGGGTAACTTTGACTGATCCAATACATACTTATACTGTGTAGATTATCTCTACTGTTGTTTGTGAAGGTCAAACATCATTTGAGGCCATCAGAGGTCAGATCAAATAAGACCAAGGGTTAAAGGGAAATAGGGTGTTTAGAATACACCAACATGACATACAAAAGAAATAGCGTTAGTCATTGTTAAACCGTTCAGTCTCACCAATAAACATCTGCCAAAGCTTCATCTCCTCAAAACATTATGTATGTGATGAGTAATGGAAGATGCAGCATTTGAATTTTGAAAAGTTTGGGTGAACAGTTTAGTGTTGAGCAACAAATTACTGAGTTTCTATCGGGGAGTAATTTATTTTTTTAAAAGAACGCCACTGTTCTTCCTTCCTTCTATTTTGAATAACCTGTCATTCTGCATCCACAAACATTGGTTTTAAAAGTATGGATGTTTCCTGTAAAACAAACACCCTATTTCCCTTTAAAACTATCGATAATCTTGACTGATCTTATCTTTGTTGTGTAGATGATCCAAGCTGTTGATTTTTGGTGGAGCTGAGAGGTCATTGGATTCATGAGAGTTGAAACTGTGATAACCCTGTTTACATGATATCCCTGACTATCCTCAGCAAATGAGTTTCAAAAATTATTTCTTCTTTGATATTTTTTTTTAAATAAAAAAAAAATTACAACGGTGTATCATTATCAGGAAATAATACTAAATTTAAAAAATTTACTGTTTTAACTGCAATGGACTATGTGCTGTAAAATTTAACTTTTCAGGAGGGAATTTGGGCAGTCATTTTAAAGCTCTTAATAAATATATAAAAACTTGTTCACATTCCCCTTTCTTTTTGAATCATGAAAACTTCCTGGAGGAGAGAACTTTGTAGTAGAATGACACTAATTGAGATATATGTTGGAAATTATTTCTTATGGCTTTTGTTATTCTTAAATTACCATTTCTCATTGTCCATTTGATCTGGCTTACTGTTTCCTCTCTTTTTATTTTTTATGTTTTTATTTACTTATTGACATGGTTTGAAATCATTAGGGGAAACTCCATTAAAGGGAAATAGCGCGTTTGTTTCAGAGAAAACATCCATATTTTTAAAACCAATTTTCGAGGACGTAGAATGATAGATTATTCAACATAAGGAAGGACTGTAGCCTTCTTTTTAAGAAATAAGCTTCTCACAGATAGAAATTCAGTTATTTGTTGCTCAACACTAATTTGTTCACCCAAACTTTTCAAAATTCAAGTGATGCATCTTCCATTACTCATGAGATACATAATGTTTGGAGGAGATAAAGTTTTGGTAGATGTTTATTGATAAGATGGAATGGCTTAACAATGATTAAAGCTATTTTCTTTTGTATGTTATGTTGGTGTATTCGAAACGCCCTATTTCCCTTTGAAAAGAGACTTTGAATGTGATTTGTAGTTATTTACTTTTCATTTCATTGTAGTGAAGAAAACCAAGAATGGAAGGACATTGGAGGTACAGAAGCAGTTGATTTCCATATAAGAGTAAATGTGAGTAAAGAGTAATGTAAAAAATGTGTAGAGTGCAAATCCACACACTAATGGGAGAGATCTGAGAGGGACATACTACTATGGCACTTTTGGTCATTTTTTATTTCTTGAGAAATGCAGGCATCATAGTTGAAACTGTAAAAATCTTGTGTACATGATATCTCAAGATGGGTAACCTTGACTGATCTCATACTTGGTGTGTTGGTTGGTCATACTGAGTGAATGATCCCTATTATTTTTGGTGGAGGTCCATGGTCATTTGAGGTCACTGAAGGTGAAACTGTGAAAACCTTGTTTACACAATATCTGAAGCAGGGGAAATTTGACTGATCGAATAGGTAGTCATACTGTGTAGATGATCCCTACTGTTGTTTGTGGAAGTCTAAGGTCATTCGAGGCCACCAGAGGTCAGATCAAATAAGAGCAAGGGTTGAAACTTTGGATAATCTTGACTGATCTTATCTTTGTTGTGTAGATGATCCAGGCTCTTGATTGTTGGTGGAGGTGAGAGGTCATTGGATTCATGAGAGTTGAAATTGTGAAAACGTTGTTTACATTATATCCGTGACTATCCTCAGCAAATGTGTTTCAAAAATTATTTTGTCTTTCATTTTTTTTTTTTGAGATAAAAAAAATTGCAGTGGTGTATCATTATCAGGAAATAATGCTAGATTGAAAAATTTACTGTTTTAACTCCAGCAATGGACTATGTGCTGTAAAATTTAACTTTTCAGGAGGGAATTTGGGCAGTCATTTTAAAGCTCTTAATAAATATATAAAAACTTGTACACATCCCCTTTCTTTTTGGATGATGAAAACTTCTTGAAGGAGAGAACTTTGTAGTAGAATGACACTAATTGAGATATATGTTGGGATTTTTTTCTTATGGTTTTTGTTATTCTTAAATTACCATTTCTCATTGTCCATTTGATCTGGCTTATTGTTTTCTCTTTTTTTATTTTATATGTTTTTATTTACTTATTGACATGGTTTGAAATCATTAGGGGAAACTCCATTAAAGGGAAATAGCGCGTTTGTTTCAGAGAAAACATCCATATTTTTAAAACCAATTTTCGAGGACGTAGAATGATAGATTATTCAACATAAGGAAGGACTGTAGCCTTCTTTTTAAGAAATAAGCTTCTCACAGATAGAAATTCAGTTATTTGTTGCTCAACACTAATTTGTTCACCCAAACTTTTCAAAATTCAAGTGATGCATCTTCCATTACTCATGAGATACATAATGTTTGGAGGAGATAAAGTTTTGGTAGATGTTTATTGATAAGATGGAATGGTTTAACAATGATTAAAGCTATTTTCTTTTGTATGTCATGTTGGTGTATTCGAAACGCCCTACTTCCCTTTAAAATGAGACTTTGAATGTGATTTGTAGTTATTTACTTTTCATTTCATTGTAGTGAAGAAAACCAAGAACGGAAGGACATTGGAGGTACAGAAGCAGTTGATTTCCATAGAAGAGTAAATGTGAGTAAAGAGTAATGTAAAAAATGTGTAGAGTGCAAATCCACACAGTAATGGGAGAGATCTGAGAGGGACATACTACCATGGCACTTTTGGTCATTTCTCATTTGTTGAGAAATGCAGGCATCATAGTTGAAACTGTATAAATCTTGTGTACATGATATCTCAAGATGGGTAACCTTGAATGATCTCATACTTGGTGTGTTGGTTGGTCATACTGAGTGAATGATCCCTATTATTTTTGGTGGAGGTCCATGGTCATTTGAGGTCACTGAAGGTGAAACTGTGAAAACCTTGTTTACACAATATCTGAAGCAGGGGAAATTTGACTGATCGAATAGGTAGTCATACTGTGTAGATGATCCCTACTGTTGTTTGTGGAGGTCTAGGGTCATTCGAGGCCACCAGAGGTCAGATCAAGTAAGAGCAAGGGTTGAAACTTTGGATAATCTTGACTGATCTTATCTTTGTTGTGTAGATGATCCAGGCTCTTGATTGTTGGTGGAGGTGAGAGGTCATTGGATTCATGAGAGTTGAAATCGTGAAAACGTTGTTTACATGATATCCCTGAGTATCCTCAGCAAATGAGTTTGAAAAATTATTTCGTCTTTCATTTTTTTTTGAGATAAAAAAAATTGCAGTGGTGTATCATTATCAGGAATTAATGCTAGATTGAAAAATTTACTGTTTTAACTCCAGCAATGGACTATGTGCTGTAAAATTTAACTTTTCAGGAGGGAATTTGGGCAGTCATTTTAAAGCTCTTAATAAATATATAAAAACTTGTACACATCCCCTTTCTTTTTGGATGATGAAAACTTCTTGAAGGAGAGAACTTTGTAGTTGAATGACACTAATTGACATATATGCTGGAATTTTTTCTGATGGTTTTTGTTATTCTTAAATTACCATTTTCCATTGTCCATTTGATCTGGCTGATTGTTTCCTCTTTTTTTTGTTTTTTGTTTTTATTTACTTATTGACATGGTTTGAAATCATTAGGGGAAACTCCATTAAAATGAGACTTTGAATGTGATTTATAGTTATTTACTTTTCTTTTCATTGTAGTGAAGAAAACCAAGAACGCAAGGACGCAAGGACAACCTTTTAAATGATATCTTTGACATTCCTTAGCAAATGAGGTTGAAAAGTTATTTCGTCTTTACTTTTTTTTAGGTAAAAAAAATTACAGTAGTGTATCATTATCAGGAAATAATGCTAGATTTTAAAAAGGACTGTTTTGACTCCAGCAACGAACATTTGCTGCAAAATTTAACTTTTCAGAAGGTTATTTGCCCAGTCATTGTAAAGCCCTTTCTTTTTAGACGATGTTAACTTCTTGAAGGAGAGAAGTTTGTTGTAGAATGACACTAAATGAGATATATGTCGGAATTTTTTTCTTAGGTTTTTGATTCCTTGCCGAAGGCAGAAGGAATCTCTGCGATGGTGATGTGTGTGTGTGTTTGTGTGTTTATGCGTGTGTGTGTGACGCCCTGCTTGTAAACACTGATATCTCAAAAAGGGTAACCATGACGGATCTCATACTTGGTGTGTGGGTTGGTCGTAGTGAGTAGATGATCCCTAGTGTTTTTGGTGGAGGTCAAAGGTCATTCGAGGTCATGAGAGGTCAAAATGTGAAAACTTTGTAAACACAATACCTCCAGAAGGGTAACTGTCACAGATGTCATATTTAATGTGTGGGTTGGTCATATTGAGTAGATGATCCCTATTGTTTTTGGTGGAGGTCAAAGTTCATTTGAGGTCACCAGAGGTCAAACCATAAAAACTTTGTAAACACAATATCTGCAGAAGGATAACTATGACTGATGTCATACTTGGTTGTGGGTTGTTCATATTGAGTAGATGATTCTTCTTGTTTTTGGTGGAGGTCAAACATCATGTGAGGTCACCAGAGGTCAAACTGTAAAAATCTTATAAACACAATATCTCCAGAAGGATAACTGTGACTGATGACATACTGAATGTATGGATTGTATATACTAAGTAGAAGACTGCTATCGTTTTTGGTGGAGGTCAGAGGTCATGGGAGGTCACTAGAGGTTAAACCTTGCTAACACATTATCTCCAGAAAGGTAATGTTGACTGATGTCATACTTGATGTGTGGGTTCCCCATACTGGGTAGGTGATCCCAATTGCTTTTAGTGCACATCAAATGTCATTTGAGGTCACCAAAATAAAGGTTATTTTGGGTTAAAGGCAAATGTGTTGTTTCAAGAACGGTAACTGCAGTAACTCTCATACTTGTCATGTGGATAATTCATGTTTGTTATAATATAACCATGTCGCAAGGAATCACAAAGCCTTTTTGGCTTTCTGGTTTGTAATTCTTAAATTAACACTTTCTATTGTTCATTGGATCTGGCTCATTGTTTCCTCTTTTTATCTCATCGCCCTATAAGGGCTAGATGAGATATTGTAGTCATTTGGCTAGTGGAGCTATGTATTGTACTGGGCACCCATGGGAGAATGGTTGCCATGGAAATGCTTGGAGTGGATGAGTAGCGACACCCCAGGGGAACCCCATGATAGAGTGACCATGGGTACAGGAGGGTCTTGTTGGGTGGTATAAATGAACACATGTCCGTGCTAATGTGTGTGCGTGTGTGTGGGGGGGGGGTGTGTGCATCTGGACCTGTCCAAATTGTGGTTTTTCCAGAATAGTTTGAAAAGCATATGAGCGATTAAGTTGAAACTTGGTAAGGTTGTGCATGATGCCAATATGTGCAAGATGTATCAGTTGTATGGTTAATTGAGTCAAATTTGCTGATTTTTGAGAAAAAAAGCCAATTTTGCCCCCAAATTGCTATTTCCAGCATATCTTGAGAAGTATTTGAGCACTTAATGGAAAATTTTGCAAAAACTTACATGAGAATGAAAAATTTAAGGTATATCACTTTTGTAGGAAAGAGAGTGAAATTTCTTGATTTTTGAGAAAAAACCAATTTTGCCCCAAAATTTGTATTTCCAGCATATCGTGAGAACTATTAAACCAATTAACTTAAATTTTTGTAAGTACTAAAGCAATAAACTATTACAAATTTTCATGCAGGCCCTGTAATGAAATTAATGTGCATGTTGGCGATGAGATACGCAACTCCGTGGATTACTCTCTTGTTTCTTCTGTTTTTCATAATCTTTAAATTACCATTTCGTATTGTTCATAGCGATCTGGCTTATTGTTTCCTAATTATGAAAATTTTTCTAAATGTTTTTATTTTATTATTGGCATGGTTTCAAATCATTAGGACAAACTCCATTAAAATGAGACTTTGAATGTGATTTGTAGTTATTTAATTTTCATTTCATTGTAGTGAAGAAAACCAAGAAAGCAAGGACATTGAAGGTACAGAAGCAGTTGATTTCCATAGAAGTGTAAATGTGAGTAACGATGCTACTTGGTTACTCAGGCAGTGTGAGCAGAAGATAGAGCTCTATGAGATCAGTGAACAGGGTCTGATCCATGCAACACCACCTTTGATGTTTTGGGGTATTTCGATGAAATCTTAAGATTGACTGTCACTGCATGGGTACTATTTAACCAAAAATGGGGTATTTTTTCATGTAAGCCAACCTTAAACCCACTTGAATCGATAATTGTTGTTGAATAGATAACTGTTAATCCTATTCAGCATTTCCTTTCTGAATCCAAATCTAGTGTTTGGAAGTATAAAGGGCAGTTGATATTTCCTGTGTTCAGATGTTCTAAAGTTAGAACTTTAGGCAGTGTCTTCTCTGTTACTTTGACAATACAACTTTCATTTTGATTTTCTTTTCTTTTGTAGTAATTATTTGGAACAGAAACAGTTGTAAACATAGGTGGAAAAATGACAAACACTTATGACGAAACTGTCAGTTTTACTATACATATGAGGTGTTCTACATCTTCTGATAGGCTCTTCCTTTATTTTCTAGTGAACCACAACTTCAACCTACAAGTTGCAACAGGTGTGAGGGGGTGATGCAGGAGGTGAAAGGTATGCAGACTGGTGAGAGTTCAATACAGTATGCCACATTTAATTTTAATAAAATTAGGATAGGTAGATACACCAAATATTTAAACAATCTGCTTTTAGAGTGATTGTGTGGGTACACCAAAAGTAAAAACATGAAAAATTCATGTTGAAAAGTCTGGCATGCCTTTCAGTCGCCCATTCAGAAAATTTGGAAAAAGTAATAGTTAATGGGATATCGCACAATTTAAATAAGGTGATGTGGTTGACAGCTGCCATTCAATTAAACCATGTGCTTGTTTGAACCAGCTAAAAGCATTATCCATAAGATTAGTTATGGAAGATGCATCATTTGAATTTGTGAAACTTTGGCTGGACAAACTATTTTCTAGCAGTACTTAGAGGGATTGGCCTCATTAGCATGTTTAGTTTGGAAGATGAAAATACAAATTTTTCAAGTATTTTAAAATGGTGCAATGCATCTATGTTATACATAAATATCTCTAATTTCTCTATAATCTTGACTGTCTTCAGCTGATGGAAATAACTTGGGAGATGTGTCCAAGAAAGGTGTAGGGGTATACCAGATATCCAGTCCGGTTGGACTATTCGGCCAGACTATCTGGCCGGATATTGAAAAAAATGATCTGGTTCCGGTTCCTGCTGGACATTTTTAAAAATCTGGAGGGAACCGGATTTTTTGTGAATCAATAGTAAAAGGCTCTACAAGTACTTTTAAATAAAATCATGCATGATGAAAATAGGTCGTTTAAACCAGTATTGTCACCTACTGTAGTTGGTGGGAGGAGGATACAAGTAATTCTCTCTCAAAGACCCTCTCAAGGAAGGGAAGACATCCCATCTATAAAAATGTATTTTACTGTGACTACAATGCTATCTGAGAACTGGATCAATATTTCATTGAGGGGGCTTCCAACAAAGTTTAAAAACCTAATACCAACTCTGGTCAAAACTGAATACAAACATTTCAGTGATTCTTTTGTTTGCAAATAAAAAGAGGAATGTACAGTATGAAAGATATCTTTTGCATTTGGTCCCACTGGGTGTGGCAAACTCAGCAGAAAGTTTTAACTCAGTTGAACTTTTCGACCAAAATGTGAAAGATTTGACTTCATAGATTTGTTTATTATATCATAGTAAAGAATATATTTACAAAGTACTTTATTTAACAAGTAACAACCAGACTCCAATGAAAAACATGGTCTTGCAAATCTTAACTCAGAAACATGATATTATAAAATGACTAATGTTAAATTAAATCAAATATGAGAATTTCTCTGAAGAACAGGCCATATAACAACTGTTAACATCAGTATTTGCAGATATTTTCTCAGTGGAATACCAATCCTGACTCTCTCACATTTAGCACTGACAGATAATTGCAATTTTTCATTCTTCAACAGAGGTCAAATTGCAAGCTCTGACTTCCAAAATAAGCAATAAACTGATACATATCATCCCTTCTTAAGGCAAAGTAAGAATAATAAGTTTCTCATTGCTCCAAACCTGTT
>SFZH01000033.1:0-21119 GCA_021234535.1 Stichopus chloronotus | reverse complement strand
ATAGTTGAAACTGTAAAAATCTTGTTTAGGTGATATCTCAAGATGGGTAACCTTGACAGATCTCACACTTGGGGTGTGGGTTGGTCATACTGAGTGAATGATCCCTATTATTTTTGGTGGAGGTCCATGGTCATTTGAGGTCACTGAAGGTCAAACTGTGAAAACCTTGTTTACACGATATCTGAAGCAGGGTAATTTTGACTGATCCGAAACTATAGTCATACTGTGTAGATGATCCCTACTGTTTTTTGTGTAGGTCAAATGATGTATCCTTATCAGAAAATACTGGTACATTTAACAAAAAGGACTGTTTTAACTCCAGCAATGAACATATGTTGCAAAATTTAACTTTTCAGGAGGCAATATGCCCATGGTCATTGTAAAGCCCTTAAGAAATATATAAAAACTTGTTCACACCCCATTTCTTTTTAGATGATGTAAACTTCTTGAAGGAGAGAAGTTTGTAGTAGAATGACACTAAAAGAGATATATGTTGGACTTTTTTTTTTAGGTGTTTTGTAGTTCTGGAATTACCATTTCCTATTGTCCATTGGATCTGGCTTATTGTTTCCTCTTTTTTTATGTTTTTTATGTTTTTATTTTTTTATCGACATGGTTTGAAATCATTAGGGCAAACTCCATTAAAATGAGACTTTGAATGTGATATGTAGTTATTTACTTTTTATTTCATTGTAGTGAAGAAAACCAAGAACGCAAGGACATCGAAGGTACAGAAGCAGTTGATTTCCAAAGAAGAATAAATGTGAGTAAAGAAGTAATGTAAGTAAATGTAAAGAGTGCAAATCCACACACTAATGGGAGAAAACTAGAGGGACTTACTACCATGGCACTTTTGGTCACTTTTTATTTCTTGTCAAATGCAGGCATCATAGGTGAAACTGTGAAACCTTGTTTACATGATATCACAAGATGGGTAACCTTGACTGATCTCAACTGGTGTGTGGGTTGGTCATACTGAGTGATTGATTCGTATTATTTTTGGTGGAGGTCCATGGTCATTTGAGGTCACTGAAGGTCAAACTAAAAACCTTGTTTACACCATATCTGAAGCAGGGTAACTTTGACTGATCCGATAGATACAGTAGTCACACTGTGTAGATGATCCCTACTGTTGTTTGCCGAGGTCAAAGCTCATTTGAGTCCACCAGAGGTCAGATTAAATAAGACCAGCGGTCAAACTATGGATAATCTTGACTGATCTTATCTTTGGTGTGTAGATGATCCAGGCTGTTGGTTTTTGGTGGAAGTCAGAGTTCATTTGGGTCATGAAACTTGAAACTATGAAAACCTTGTTTACATGATATTCGTGACAATCCTGAGCAAATGAGTTTGAAAAATTATTTCGTCTTTGATTTTTTTTTCAGAAAAATTACATTGATTTATCGTTATAAGGAAATAATGGAAGAATTTTAAAATAGGGCTGTTTTAACTCCAGCAATGAAGTATGTGCTGCAAAATTTAACTTTTCATGAGGGATTTTGCGTAGTCATTTTAAAGCCCTTGATAAATATAAAACCTTGTTCACATCCGCCTTTTAGATGATGTAAACTTTTTGATGGAGAGAGGTTTGTAGTTAAATGACACTAAATGAGATATATGTTGGAATTTTTTTCTTATGTTTTTTTATAATTCTTTACTTACCATTTTCTATTGTTCATTCGATCTGGCTCATTGTTTCCTCTTTTTTAATTTTTTTTAAATGTTTTTATTTTTATATTGACATGGTTTAAAATCATTAGGGCAAACTCCATTAAAATGAGACTTCGAATGTGATTTGTAGTTGTTTACTTTTCATTTCATTGTAGTGAAAAAAACCAAGAACGGAAGCTTAGACATTGGAGGTACAGAAGCAGTTGATTTCCATAGAAGAGTAAATGTGAGTAAAGAGTAATGTAAAAAATATAAAGAGTGCAAATCCACACAGTAATGGGAGAGATCTGAGAGCGACATACTACCATGGCACTTTTAGTCATTTTTTATTTCTTGCCAAATGCAAGCGTCAAAAGTGAAACTGTAAAATTCTTGTGTACGTGATATCTTAAGATGGGTAACCTTGACTGATCTCATAATTGATGTGTGAGTTGGTCATACTGAGTGAATAATCCCTATTATTTTTGGTGGAGGTCCATGGTCATTTGAGGTCACTGAAGGTCAAACTAAAAACCTTGTTTACACCATATCTGAAGCAGGGTTACTTTGACTGATCCGATAGATACAGTGGTCACACTGTGTAGATGATCCCTACTGTTGTTTGCCGAGGTCAAAGCTCATTTGAGTCCACCAGAGGTCAGATTAAATAAGATCAGCGGTCAAACTATGGATAATCTTGACTGATCTTATCTTTGGTGTGTAGATGATCCAGGCTGTTGGTTTTTGGTGGAAGTCAGAGTTCATTTGGGTCATGAAACTTGAAACTATGAAAACCTTGTTTACATGATATCCGTGACAATCCTGAGCAAATGAGTTTGAAAAATTATTTCGTCTTTGATTTTTTTTCAGAAAAATTACATTGATTTACTGTTATAAGGAAATAATGGAAGAATTTTAAAAAAGGGCTGTTTTAACTCCAGCAATGAAGTATGTGCTGCAAAATTTAACTTTTCATGAGGGATTTTGCGTAGTCGTTTTAAAGCCTTTGATAAATATAAAAACTTGTTCACATCCGCCTTTTAGATGATGTAAACTTATTGATGGAGCGAAGTTTGTAGTTGAATGACTCTAAATGAGATATATGTTGGAATTTTTTTCTTATGTTTTTTTTATAAATTCATTAATTACCATTTTCTATTGTTCATTTGATCTGGCTCATTGTTTCCTCATTTTTAATTTGTTTTTTTTAATGTTTTTATTTTTATATTGACATGGTTTGAAATCATTAGGGGAAACTCCATTAAAATGAGACTTTGAATGTGATTTGTAGTTGTTTACTTTTCATTTCATTGTAGTGAAAAAAACCAAGAACGGAAGCTTAGACATTGGAGGTACAGAAGCAGTTGATTTCCATAGAAGAGTAAATGTGAGTAAAGAGTAATGTAAAAAATATAAAGAGTGCAAATCCACACAGTAATGGGAGAGATCTGAGAGCGACATACTACCATGGCACTTTTAGTCATTTGTCATTTGTTGCCAAATGTAAGCGTCATAAGTGAAACTGCAAAAATCTTGTGCACATGATATCTCAAGATGGGTAACCTTGACTGATCTCATAATTGATGTGTGAGTTGGTCCTACTGAGTGAATAATCCCTATTATTTTTGGTGGAGGTCCATGGTCATTTGAGGTCACTGAAGGTCAAACTGTAAGAACCTTGTTTACACCATATCTGAAGCAGGGTTACTTTGACTGATACGATACATATTCATACTGTGTAGATGATCCCTACTTGTTTATGGAGGTCAAAGGTTAGGGTAGGCCACCAGAAGTCAGGTTAAATAAGACCAGGGGTTAAAACTATGGATAATCTTGATTGATCTTTTTTTGGTGTGTAGATGATCCCTGTTGTTTTTTTTGGTGGAGGTCAGAGTTCATTGGGGTCATGAAATCTGAAACTGTGAAAACCTTGTTTACATGATATCCCTGAATTATTTCGTCTTTAATTTTTTTTTTTTCAGGAAACAATTTCTCAATTACTGAGAAAATAATTAGTCTGTGAAAAATAAAGCAATGCCGAGATGAGCATTCAAAGAAACATTTGGCTCTACAAACCACTCAGATAGATGAAAACTGCCCTTCCTGGGTGTTTAACATGCAGACATACATGCTCCCAACCCTGCATTCCACCCCTGCCTTGGCAGGCCTGCCACATAAATTGAGGGAATTACTATTTAGCGATATCGCCGGGACAAAATGGGAAAATGAGATCAAGCAGGGTCGCCCTGTTCGCCCTACTTTCCCTGGCTATGCCTATGCTCCTGGGTATTTCTGCTAAAAGTGAACGATATGTCAAGATAAAAAAATATTTCATAGTTGACCCTTCAAACACATGGTTCGGAAAAATGGACCTCCCTCAACTTGGGGTGAGTCGTTTGAACGCTCCGACCCCCCTGGCTACGGGCCTGTATTCCCTGACGTTTACCTATATACATATAGTAGGCCTATATTGATACTAATCATGTCAATTCCCGCTTATTTCTGATATTTTCAGCAAGATATGCAGTATTTAACAAAAAATGGGGAACGTGAGGGGGGGTATGGCCCAATGGCCCCCCTGTGTACGCTAATGGTAATGGGAGAGATCTGAGAGGGACATACTACCATGGCACTTTTGGTCATTTTTATTTCTTGAGAAATGCAGGCATCGTAGTTGAAACTGTAAAAATCTTGTTTTCCATGATATCTCAAGATGGGTAACCTTGAATGATCTCGTACTTGGTGTGTGGGTTGGACATGCTAAGTGAATGATCCCTATTATTTTTGGTAAAGGTCCATGGTTATTTAAAGTCACTGAAGGTCAAACTGAAAACCTTGTTTACACCATATCTGAAGCAGGGTAACTTTGACTGATCCAATACATAGTTGTACTGTGTAGATGATCCCTACTGTTGTTTGTGGAGGTCACAGTTTATTTGAGGCCACCATAGGTCACATCAAATAAGACCAGGGGTTAAAACTATGGATAATCTTGACTGATCTTATCTTTGGTGTGTAGATGATCCAGGCTGTTGATTTTTGGTGGAGGTGTATGGTCATTTGAGGTCACTGAAGGTCAAACTGTGGAAACCTTGTTTACACCATATCTAAAGCAGGGTAACTTTGACTGATGTGATACATAGTCATACTGTGTGGATGATCCCTACTCTTGTTTGTGGAGGTCAAAGGTTAGGGTAGGTCACCAGAAGTCAGGTTAAATATGACCAGGGGTAAAACTATGGATAATCTTGATTGATCTTTTTTTGGTGTGTAGATGATCCCTGTTGTTTTTTTGGTGGAGGTCAGAGTTCATTGGGATCATTAAAATTTGAAACTGTGAAAACCTTGTTTACATGATGTCCCTGAATTATTTCGTCTTTGATTTTTTTTTCAGGAAAAAATTACAGTGGTGTATCATTATCAGGAAATAATGCTAGATTTAACAAAAAGGACTGTTTTAACTCCAGTAATGAACATATGTTGCAAAATTTAACTTTTCAGGAGGCAATTTGCCCAGTGATTGTAAAGCCCTTAAGAAATATATAAAAACTTGTTCACACCCCATTTCTTTTTAGATGATGTAAACTTCTTGAAGGAGAGAAGTTTGTAGTAGAATGACACTAAATGAGATAAATGTTGGAACTATTTTCTGATGGTTTTTGTTATTCTTAAGTTACCATTTCCTGTTGTCCATTTGATCTGGCTAATTGTTTCCTCTTTTTTTATTTTTTATGTTTTTATTTACTTATTGACATGGTTTGAAATCATTAGGGCAAACTCCATTAAAATGAGACTTTGAATGTGATTTGTAGTTATTTACTTTTCATTTCATTGTAGTGAAGAAAACCAAGAACGCCAGGACATTGGAAGTACAGAAGCAGTTTATTTCTTGCCAAATGCAGCCATTGTAGGTGAAAATGTAAATATCTTGTTTTCATGATATCTCAAGATGGGTAACCTTGACTGATCTCATACTTGGTGTGTTGGTTGGTCATACTGAGTGAATGATCCCTATTATTTTTGTCGGAGGTCCATGGTCATTTGAGGTTACTGAAGGTCCAACTGTGAAACCTTGTTTACACAACATCTCAAGAAGGATATTTTGACTGATTTTATACTTGGTATGTAAGTTGCTCGTACTAATTAAATAGTCCCTAATTTTTTGGTGGAGGTCAAATTCTATTTGAGGTTACCATAGGTCAAACTGTGAAACCCTTGTTTACACCATATCTGAAGCAGGGTAACTTTGACTGATCGGATGTACAGTTATACTTTGTAGATGATCCTTACTGTTTTTTGTGGAGGTCAAAGGTCATTTGAGGTCACCAGAGGTTGGATTAAATCAGGCCAGAGGTCAAACTATGGCTAACATTGTCTGATCTCATACTTGGTGTGTAGATAATCGCTGTTGTTTTTTGGTGGAGGTCAGAGGTCGTTGGGGTCTAGAGAGTTCAAACTGTGGAAACCTTGTTTACATGATATCCCCGACAATTCTTTTGCGGATGTGTTTGAAAAATTAATTCGTCTGAATTTCCTTTCTGTTAAAAAAATTACAGCGGTGTATCATGATCAGTAAATAATGCGAAGAAATTAGCTACACATTTGACAAAAAAGACTGTTTTAACTCCAGCAATAAGCTATGTGCTGTAAATTTTAACTTTTCAGGAGGGATTTTGCCCAGTCATATTAAAGCTCTTAATAAATATATAATAAATTGTCCTCACCTCTTTCTTTGGAAACTTCTGGAAGGAGAAAAGTTTGTAGTAGAATGACACTAAATAAGATATATGTTGGAATTTGTTTATGTTATTTATAATTCCTAAGTTTCCATTTTTTATTGTTAATTGCATTTGGCTTATTGCTTCCGATTTTTCATCTTTTTTTGTTTTTTTTATCAGCATGGTTTCAAATCATTAAGACAAACTCCATTGTTTACTTGTCATTTCATTGCCGTGAAGAGAACCAAGCATGCAAGGACATTGAAGGTACAGAAGCAGTTGATTCCATAGAAGAGTAATGTGAGTAAAGAGAAATGTTAAGAAATAATGTAAAGAGTGCAAATCCACACAGCAATGGGAAGGATCTGAGAGGGACATACTACTATGGCACTTTTGGTCATTTTTATTTCTTACCAAAGGCATGAGGCATCATAGTTGAAACTGTAAAAATCTTGTTTAGGTGATATCTCAAGATGGGTAACCTTGACAGATCTCACACTTGGGGTGTGGGTTGGTCATACTGAGTGAATGATCCCTATTATTTTTGGTGGAGGTCCATGGTCATTTGAGGTCACTGAAGGTCAAACTGTGAAAACCTTGTTTACACGATATCTGAAGCAGGGTAATTTTGACTGATCCGAAACTATAGTCATACTGTGTAGATGATCCCTACTGTTTTTTGTGTAGGTCAAATGGTGTATCCTTATCAGAAAATACTGGTACATTTAACAAAAAGGACTGTTTTAACTCCAGCAATGAACATATGTTGCAAAATTTAACTTTTCAGGAGGCAATGTGCCCATGGTCATTGTAAAGCCCTTAAGAAATATATAAAAACTTGTTCACACCCCATTTCTTTTTAGATGATGTAAACTTCTTGAAGGAGAGAAGTTTGTAGTAGAATGACACTAAAAGAGATATATGTTGGACTTTTTTTTTTAGGTGTTTTGTAGTTCTGGAATTACCATTTCCTATTGTCCATTGGATCTGGCTTATTGTTTCGTCTTTTTTTTATGTTTTTTATGTTTTTATTTTTTTATCGACATGGTTTGAAATCATTAGGGCAAACTCCATTAAAATGAGACTTTGAATGTGATATGTAGTTATTTACTTTTTATTTCATTGTAGTGAAGAAAACCAAGAACGCAAGGACATCGAAGGTACAGAAGCAGTTGATTTCCAAAGAAGAATAAATGTGAGTAAAGAAGTAATGTAAGTAAATGTAAAGAGTGCAAATCCACACACTAATGGGAGAAAACTAGAGGGACTTACTACCATGGCACTTTTGGTCACTTTTTATTTCTTGTCAAATGCAGGCATCATAGGTGAAACTGTGAAACCTTGTTTACATGATATCACAAGATGGGTAACCTTGACTGATCTCAACTGGTGTGTGGGTTGGTCATACTGAGTGATTGATTCGTATTATTTTTGGTGGAGGTCCATGGTCATTTGAGGTCACTGAAGGTCAAACTAAAAACCTTGTTTACACCATATCTGAAGCAGGGTAACTTTGACTGATCCGATAGATACAGTAGTCACACTGTGTAGATGATCCCTACTGTTGTTTGCCGAGGTCAAAGCTCATTTGAGTCCACCAGAGGTCAGATTAAATAAGACCAGCGGTCAAACTATGGATAATCTTGACTGATCTTATCTTTGGTGTGTAGATGATCCAGGCTGTTGGTTTTTGGTGGAAGTCAGAGTTCATTTGGGTCATGAAACTTGAAACTATGAAAACCTTGTTTACATGATATTCGTGACAATCCTGAGCAAATGAGTTTGAAAAATTATTTCGTCTTTGATTTTTTTTTCAGAAAAATTACATTGATTTATCGTTATAAGGAAATAATGGAAGAATTTTAAAATAGGGCTGTTTTAACTCCAGCAATGAAGTATGTGCTGCAAAATTTAACTTTTCATGAGGGATTTTGCGTAGTCATTTTAAAGCCCTTGATAAATATAAAAACTTGTTCACATCCGCCTTTTAGATGATGTAAACTTATTGATGGAGCGAAGTTTGTAGTTGAATGACACTAAATGAGATATATGTTGGAATTTTTTTCTTATTTTTTTTTTATAAATTCTTTAATTACCATTTTCTATTGTTCATTTGATCTGGCTCATTGTTTCCTCATTTTTAATTTGTTTTTTTTTAATGTTTTTATTTTTATATTGACATGGTTTAAAATCATTAGGGGAAACTCCATTAAAATGAGACTTTGAATGTGATTTGTAGTTATTTACTTTTCATTTCATTGTAGTGAAAAAAACCAAGAACGGAAGCTTAGACATTGGAGGTACAGAAGCAGTTGATTTCCATAGAAGAGTAAATGTGAGTAAAGAGTAATGTAAAAAATATAAAGAGTGCAAATCCACACAGTAATGGGAGAGATCTGAGAGCGACATACTACCATGGCACTTTTAGTCATTTGTCATTTGTTGCCAAATGTAAGCGTCATAAGTGAAACTGCAAAAATCTTGTGCACATGATATCTCAAGATGGGTAACCTTGACTGATCTCATAATTGATGTGTGAGTTGGTCCTACTGAGTGAATAATCCCTATTATTTTTGGTGGAGGTCCATGGTCATTTGAGGTCACTGAAGGTCAAACTGTAAGAACCTTGTTTACACCATATCTGAAGCAGGGTTACTTTGACTGATATGATACATATTCATACTGTGTAGATGATCCCTACTTGTTTATGGAGGTCAAAGGTTAGGGTAGGCCACCAGAAGTCAGGTTAAATAAGACCAAGGGTTAAAACTATGCATAATCTTGATTGATCTTTTTTTGGTGTGTAGATGATCCCTGTTGTTTTTTTTGGTGGAGGTCAGAGTTCATTGGGATCATTAAAATTTGAAACTGTGAAAACCTTGTTTACATGATGTCCCTGAATTATTTCGTCTTTGATTTTTTTTTCAGGAAAAAATTACAGTGGTGTATCATTATCAGGAAATAATGCTAGATTTAACAAAAAGGACTGTTTTAACTCCAGCAATGAACATATGTTGCAAAATTTAACTTTT
Source organism: Stichopus chloronotus (assembly GCA_021234535.1). Lineage (NCBI taxonomy): Eukaryota > Metazoa > Echinodermata > Holothuroidea > Aspidochirotida > Stichopodidae > Stichopus > Stichopus chloronotus. The sequence goes on along the minus strand of SFZH01000033.1, from coordinate 11,719 downwards.
CAGGAGGCAATTTGCCCAGTGATTGTAAAGCCCTTAAAAAATATAAAAAAACTTGTTCACACCCCATTTCTTTTTAGATGATGTAAACTTCTTGAAGGAGAGAAGTTTGTAGTAGAATGACACTAAAAGAGATAAATGTTGGAATTTTTTTCTGATGGTTTTTGTTATTCTTAAGTTACCATTTCCTATTGTCCATTTGATCTGGCTTATTGTTTCCTCTTTTTTTATTTTTTATGTTTTTATTTACTTATTGACATGGTTTGAAGTCATTATGGCAAACTTCATTAAAATGAGACTTTGAATGTGATTTGTAGTTATTTACTTTTCATTTCATTGTAGTGAAGAAAACCAAGAACGCAAGGACATCGAAGGTACAGAAGCAGTAGATTTCCAAAGAAGAATAAATGTGAGTAAAGAAGTAATGTAAGTAAATGTAAATGGTGCAAATCCACACACTAATGGGAGAAAACTAGAGGGACTTACTACCATGGCACTTTTGGTCACTTTTTATTTCTTGTCAAATGCAGGCATCATAGGTGAAACTGTGAAACCTTGTTTACATGATATCTCAAGATGGGTAACCTTGACTGATCTCAACTGGTGTGTGGGTTGGTCATACTGAGTGATTGATTCGTATTATTTTTGGTGGAGGTCCATGGTCATTTGAGGTCACTGAAGGTCAAACTAAGAACCTTGTTTACACCATATCTGAAGCAGGGTAACTTTGACTGATCCGATAGATACAGTAGTCACACTGTGTAGATGATCCCTACTGTCGTTTGCCGAGGTCAAAGCTCATTTGAGTCCACCAGAGGTCAGATTAAATAAGATCAGCGGTCAAACTATGGATAATCTTGATTGATCTTTTTTTGGTGTGTAGATGATCCCTGTTGTTTTTTTTGGTGGAGGTCAGAGTTCATTGGGGTCATGAAATCTGAAACTGTGAAAACCTTGTTTACATGATATCCCTGAATTATTTCGTCTTTAATTTTTTTTTTTCAGGAAACAATTTCTCAATTACTGAGAAAATAATTAGTCTGTGAAAAATAAAGCAATGCCGAGATGAGCATTCAAAGAAACATTTGGCTCTACAAACCACTCAGATAGATGAAAACTGCCCTTCCTGGGTGTTTAACATGCAGACATACATGCTCCCAACCCTGCATTCCACCCCTGCCTTGGCAGGCCTGCCACATAAATTGAGGGAATTACTATTTAGCGATATCGCCGGGACAAAATGGGAAAATGAGATCAAGCAGGGTCGCCCTGTTCGCCCTACTTTCCCTGGCTATGCCTATGCTCCTGGGTATTTCTGCTAAAAGTGAACGATATGTCAAGATAAAAAAATATTTCATAGTTGACCCTTCAAACACATGGTTCGGAAAAATGGACCTCCCTCAACTTGGGGTGAGTCGTTTGAACGCTCCGACCCCCCTGGCTACGGGCCTGTATTCCCTGAAGTTTACCTATATACATATGGTAGGCCTATATTGATACTAATCATGTCAATTCCCGCTTATTTCTGATATTTTCAGCAAGATATGCAGTATTTAACAAAAAATGGGGAACGTGAGGGGGGGTATGGCCCAATGGCCCCCCTGTGTACGCTAATGGTAATGGGAGAGATCTGAGAGGGACATACTACCATGGCACTTTTGGTCATTTTTATTTCTTGAGAAATGCAGGCATCGTAGTTGAAACTGTAAAAATCTTGTTTTCATGATATCTCAAGATGGGTAACCTTGAATGATCTCGTACTTGGTGTGTGGGTTGGACATGCTAAGTGAATGATCCCTATTATTTTTGGTAAAGGTCCATGGTTATTTAAAGTCACTGAAGGTCAAACTGAAAACCTTGTTTACACCATATCTGAAGCAGGGTAACTTTGACTGATCCAATACATAGTTGTACTGTGTAGATGATCCCTACTGTTGTTTGTGGAGGTCACAGTTTATTTGAGGCCACCATAGGTCACATCAAATAAGACCAGGGGTTAAAACTATGGATAATCTTGACTGATCTTATCTTTGGTGTGTAGATGATCCAGGCTGTTGATTTTTGGTGGAGGTGTATGGTCATTTGAGGTCACTGAAGGTCAAACTGTGGAAACCTTGTTTACACCATATCTAAAGCAGGGTAACTTTGACTGATGTGATACATAGTCATACTGTGTGGATGATCCCTACTCTTGTTTGTGGAGGTCAAAGGTTAGGGTAGGTCACCAGAAGTCAGGTTAAATATGACCAGGGGTAAAACTATGGATAATCTTGATTGATCTTTTTTTGGTGTGTAGATGATCCCTGTTTGTTTTTTTGGTGGAGGTCAGAGTTCATTGGGATCATTAAAATTTGAAACTGTGAAAACCTTGTTTACATGATGTCCCTGAATTATTTCGTCTTTGATTTTTTTTTCAGGAAAAAATTACAGTGGTGTATCATTATCAGGAAATAATGCTAGATTTAACAAAAAGGACTGTTTTAACTCCAGCAATGAACATATGTTGCAAAATTTAACTTTTCAGGAGGCAATTTGCCCAGTGATTGTAAAGCCCTTAAGAAATATATAAAAACTTGTTCACACCCCATTTCTTTTTAGATGATGTAAACTTCTTGAAGGAGAGAAGTTTGTAGTAGAATGACACTAAATGAGATAAATGTTGGAATTATTTTCTGATGGTTTTTGTTATTCTTAAGTTACCATTTCCTGTTGTCCATTTGATCTGGCTTATTGTTTCCTCTTTTTTTATTTTTTATGTTTTTATTTACTTATTGACATGGTTTGAAATCATTAGGGCAAACTCCATTAAAATGAGACTTTGAATGTGATTTGTAGTTATTTACTTTTCATTTCATTGTAGTGAAGAAAACCAAGAACGCCAGGACATTGGAAGTACAGAAGCAGTTTATTTCTTGCCAAATGCAGCCATTATAGGTGAAAATGTAAATATCTTGTTTTCATGATATCTCAAGATGGGTAACCTTGACTGATCTCATACTTGGTGTGTTGGTTGGTCATACTGAGTGAATGATCCCTATTATTTTTGTCGGAGGTCCATGGTCATTTGAGGTTACTGAATGTCAAACTGTGAAAACCTTGTTTACACCATATCTGAAGGAGGATAACGTTGACTGATCATATACATAGTTATACTGTGTAGATGATCCTTACTGTTGTTTATGGAGGTCAAATGTCATTTGAAGTTACCAGAGGTTGGATTAAATCAGGCCAGGTTTCAAACTATGGCTAACATTGTCTGATCTCATACTTGGTGTGTGTAGATAATCGCTGTTGTTTTTTGGTGGAGGTCAGAGGTCATTGGGGTCAAGATAGTTCAAACTATGACATCCTTGTTTACATGATATCCCCGACAATTCTTTTGCGGATGTGTTTGAAAAATTAATTCGTCTGAATTTCGTTTCTGTTAAAAAATTACAGCGGTGTATCATGATCAGTAAATTAATGCGAAGAAATTAGCTACACATTTTACAAAAAAGACTTTTAACTCCAGCAATAAGCTATGTGCTGTAAATGTTAACTTTTCAGGAGGGATATTGCCCAGTCATATTAAGAGCTTTAATAAATATATAATAAATTGTCCTCACCTCTTTCTTTTGAAACTTCTGGAAGGAGAAAGGTTTGTAGTAGAATGACACTAAATAAGATATGTGTTGGAATTTGTTTATGTTATTTATAATTCCTAAGTTTCCATTTCTTATTGTTAGTTGCATCTGGCTTATTGCTTCCTGTTTTTCATCTTTTTTAATGTTTTTACTTTTTATCAGCATGGTTTCAAATCATTAAGACAAACTCCATTAAAATGAGACTTTGAATGTGATTTTTAGTTATTTACTTGTCATTTCATTGCCCTGAAGAGAACCAAGCATGCAAGGACATTGGAGGTACAGAAGCAGTGGACTTTCAAAGAAGAGTAATGTGAGTAAAGAGAAATGTAAAGAAATGAAAGGAGTGTAAATCCACACAGTAATGGGAGAGATCTGAGAGGGACATACTACCATGGCACTTTTGGTCATTTTTTTATTACTTGCCAAAGGCAGGCATCATAGTTGAAACTGTAAAAATCTTGTTTACATAATATCTCAAGATGGGTAACCTTAACTGATCTTATACTTGGTGTGTTGGTTGGTCATACTAAGTGAATGATCCCTGTTATTTTTGGTGGAGGTCCATGGTCATTTGAGGTCACTGAAGGTCAAACTGTAAAAACCTAGTTTACACCATATCTGGAGGAGGGTAATTTTGACTGATCCGAAACATAGTTATACTGTGTAGATGATCCCTACTGTTTTGTGTGTAGGTCAAATGTTATTTGAGGCCACCAGAGGTCGAATTAAATGAGGCCAGTCGTCAAACTATGTATAATCTTGACTGATTAGTATCTTTGGTGTGTAGATGATCCATGTTGTTTTTGGTGGAGGTGAGAGGTTATTGAGGTCATGAAACTTCAAACTATAAAAACCTTGTTTACATGATATCCCTGACAATCCTTAGGGAATGAGTTTGAAATAATAATTCGTCTTTGAATTTTTTTGTGTGAAAAAAATTACAGCGGTGCATCGTTGTCATTAAATAATGGTAGATTTGACCAAGAAAGACTGTTTTAACTCCCGCAATGAACTATGTGCTGTAATTTGGCCAGTCATTTTAAAGCTCTTAATAAATATATAAAAACTTGTTTACATTCCCTTTCTTTTTAGATGATGTGAACTTCTTGAGGGAGAGAAGTTCGTAGTAGGATGACACTAAACGAGATATATGTTGCAATTTTTTTCTTATGGTTTTTGATTCCTTGCCGTAGGCAGGGGACTCTATGCAGTCCTGATGTTGTGTGTGTGTGTGTACGGGTGTGTATGTGTATGTATGTGTGTGTGTGTGACGGTTGCTCGTAAACACTCTATCTCAAGAAGGGTAACTCTGAGTAATTTCTTTTTTGGCATGTTGGTTGCCCATATTGAGTAGATGATCCCTATTGTTTTTGGTTTCCAAATCTTGCATATTAATGAGGTTATGGGGTAAAACATAAAAAATGTTAAAACTGCCATAGTTCCTTATCTGTGGGTCAGATTTGTTTTAAACTTGATAAGGTTGTCTGTTATTAACAGGTTCACGACCCTGTGAAATTTAATGCTTATCAATAGAGAGGAAGGGATAATTTTTCACTATAAAACAATAATAATAGCCTAAACACCATTATTGTGGTTATTATAAACTACCGTACAAATTCATATGGGTCTTCATTGTGCAATTTCAGTTTTAATTGTCGCACACAGTTAACTCAATGGGATTGCTCCCTACAGTACTGCATTTGTAACTTAGTGAGTAACTTCTAGTGTGAAGGGCCTGGATAAGTTGTCCAGAGAGATAGTCTTGGTATGGGGGGGGGGGTCATGGGGTCGGATAGATGGCATGTTAATGGGTTTATAAAAAAAATGAGGAAAATAAAATACCATCTGTTCTGTCATTTATTTGGATAATATCAATATCCAGAGGAACAGCTGGTAGCAGAACAAGGTTTCTTAACAATCAAATTGGAGTGCTTTCAATCATATTTCACAATGTCGGAAAGGATGGGGGAAGCAAAAATATTGAGGAGGAATCATAACTTAGGGTCAACTTACGAGGACTTTGAGTGTGTTAAAAGCTACTTGTAACAAGGAAGAAATTATCGCAGAGTCGATAAGGGAAAATTTGCAAAAGGCAGAGTGCCAATTTGAGGCAATGGAAGAGGTTCATGCTGATCTGGCTGGGTTGTTGTCTGATGAAGCATTTGAGCAAGCAGAAAGCTGGAGTTGGAATGCCAAAAGCATTAAACTAAGGAGAGGGAGGAAGCATTGAAAAAGTTGAAGGAGGAGATTGAGTTTCAAATTAGCGTTGGAATTACCTAAGGCAGAAATTCCACCATACGATGGAGACCCAAGAACATTCTGGTCCTTTATGAAGAATTTTGAGGTAAATATGGCAGACAAGCTGAGTTCAGATGAGGTAAGGTTGAGTTATTTGATTCAACTAACAACAGGCAAGACTAGAAGCAGCATTGATTACTGTGTGTTTCTTGGAGCTCAGAGATAATGTTGACTGATGTCATACTCATACTGTACTTGATGTGTGGGTTTTATGGCCTGGGTAGGTGATCCCTATTGCTTTTGGTGGACGTCAAATGTTGCGGTAATTTTAGGTCACCAAAATAAAGGTCATTTTGGGTTAAAGGCTTGTGGTGTATCAAGAAAAATAACTGCAGTTGATCTTACACTTGTCATGTGAATAATTCATGTTTGTTGTAATAGAACCATGTAGCAAGGAATCACAAAGCCTTTTGGCTTTCTGGTTGTTATTCAAAAATTACCATTTCCCGTTGTCCATTTGATCTGGCTTATTGTTGTCTCTTTTTTAAATTTTTTTTCATGTTTTTTTTACTTATTGACATGGTTTGAAATCATTAGGGGAAACTCCATTAAAATGAGACTTTGAATGTGATTTGTAGTTATTTACTTTTCATTTCATTGTAGTGAAGAAAACCAAGAACGCAAGGACATTGGAGGTACAGAAGCAGTTGATTTCCATAGAAGAGTAAATGTGAGTAAAAAGTAATGTAAAAAATACAAAGAGTGCAAATCCACACAGTAATGGGAGAGATCTGAGAGGGACATACTACCATGGCACTTTTGGTCATTTCTGATTCCTTGCCGAAGGCAGAGGAATCTATGCGATGGTGATGTGTGTGTGTGTATGTATGTATGTATGTATGTATGTGCGTGTGTGACGCCTGCTTGTAAACACGATATCTAAAGAAGCGTAACTCTGAGTGATCTCATACTTGGCATGTAGATTGCCCTTATTGAGTAGATGATCCCTATTGTTTTTGGTGGAGGTCAAAGGTCATTTGGGGTCACTAGAGCTCAAATGGTAAATATCTTGAAAATTGCTTGTAAACATGATATCTCCAGAAGCGTAACTCTGAGTGATCTCATACTTGGCATGAAGGTTGCCCTTATTGAGTAGATGATCCCTATTGTTTTTGGTGGAGGTCAAAGGTCATTTGGGGTCAACAGGGGTCAAATTGTGAAAACCATGTAAACGCGATATCTCAAGAAGAGAAGCTTGAGCAGATGTCATACGAAGTGTGTAGGTGTATCTTATTGAGTACAAGGGTCACCAGAGGTCAGAAGGTAAATACCTTGAAAATTGCTTGAAAACACGATATCTCCAGAACGATAAATGTGAGAGATCTCATAGTTAGGGTGTGGATTGCCCATATCGAGTAGATGATCCCTATTTTTTTTGGCAGAGGTGAAAATGGGAGGTCAAAATGTGAAAATCTACAATATTTAAAGAACGGTCTTTCTAGTGAATTTTATACTTGTAATGTAGAATCCTCTTGTTGATTTGAGAACTTCTTTTAGTACATACCAACATTGTCTCTTCGATAACCATAAAGAAAAGATGAAGACAACATTAAATTTGGTATCAAAGATTATTATTTGGCAAACCTTATGCGACTGTCCTCATAAGGACATGTGAGCATGCATGAATTGTAAATTGGAATTGATTAAATATACCACGGGTTATTAGCTTTATAAAATGAACTAAATTACTGATAATTTGGATCAAATACCCTTGAGCGTGCATGAACTGTGATTGCTTAATTGAATGATTCAAATTGTAACTGACCCACCTCTGTTCAAATTGGCCACTGTTATCTGACATAATTTATCACAGTTGACTGCCAGTAGAAACCACAATGTCCAGAATAAATCATACAGTCTGTTGAGCCAGGTGCACAATGGACTTAACCATTTACTGTATAAACAGTGTCTCTGTTTAGCCCTTAAAGGGAAATAGGGCGTTTGTTTTACAGAAAACAACCATATTTTTAAAACCATTATTTGTGGACATAAAATGATAGATTATTCAGAATAACCAATTACAGTAGCCTTATTTTCAAGAAATAAGATTCTCACAGATCAGAAATTTACTTATTTGTTGCTCAACAATAATTTGTGCACCCAAACTTTTTAAAATTCAAATGATGCATCCGTTACTCATCTCATGCATAATGTTTTGAGGAGATGAAGCTTTGACAGATATTTATTGATGAGACTGAATGGTTTAACAATGGTTAAAGCGAATTTCTTTGTACGCCATGTTGGTGTATTCTAAATGCCCTATTTCACTTTACAGTAGTTCAGCTAAGCTTTAAACAAATGACTACTGTGTACCAAACCAAGGAAACTTGTACTGTGTGTTGAGACTAAAGGCAAAATTGCAAGTCATGCTAGATTCTGGTTTAATAGGGTTATCAGTTTTTGCTAATTTTCAAGGACCTCATAGCCATTGGGAAGGGCATCACGCCAAAAAATCAAATACGAAAGAGCTGCCACCAATAGCTGTAACTCGACAAAATAAAGTGCTATAATTTTGATTAAATAAACATGTTTACCTTTTTATCAAGTTATTAGACACGACAAAATATAATTTGTTCCCCTGCAGCATCATATCCGTTTGGGAGTTTTCTCATGTTTGTGTAGGTCAAAGGTTATTTGGGTGACAAAAGGTCAAAACCTTGTATACATGATATTTTAAGGGTGATAAATGTTAGGGATCTTATACTTAGTTTGTGAATTGTTCATATTTAGCGTGTAGATGGCCATATAGGGTAGGTGATCCCTATTGTTGTAAGTGGAGGTGAAAGGTCATTTTGGGTCACGAGAATTCAAAAGGTTTTGACCTTACTAAGATGGTATCTCAACTAGGATAACTGTGTGGGATCTCATGCTTGTCATGTGGGCGATTCATGTTTGTTACAATATATGTCATGAGGCAAGGAATCACTAAGCCTTTCCTTATCAGGAAATACTGGTACATTTAACAAAAAGGACTGTTTTAACTCCAGCAATAAACATATGTTGCAAAATTTAACTTTTCAGGAGGCAATATGCCCAGTGATTGTAAAGCCCTTAAGAAATATATAAAAACTTGTTCACACCCCATTTCTTTTTAGATGATGTAAACTTCTTGAAGGAGAGAAGTTTGTAGTAGAATGACACTAAAAGAGGTATATGTTGGACTTTTTTTTTTTTGGTGTTTTGTAATTCTGGAATTACCTTTTCCTATTGTCCATTGGATCTGGCTTATTGTTTCCTCTTTTTTTATGTTTTTTATGTTTTTATTTTTTTATCGACATGGTTTGAAATCATTAGGGCAAACTCCATTAAAATGAGACTTTGAATGTGATTTGTAGTTATTTACTTTTTATTTCATTGTAGTGAAGAAAACCAAGAACGCAAGGACATCGAAGGTACAGAAGCAGTTGATTTCCAAAGAAGAATAAATGTGAGTAAAGAAGTAATGTAAGTAAATGTAAATGGTGCAAATCCACACACTAATGGGAGAGATCTAGAGGGACTTACTACCATGGCACTTTTGGTCACTTTTTATTTCTTGTCAAATGCAGGCATCATAGGTGAAACTGTGAAACCTTGTTCACATGATATCTCAAGATGGGTAACCTTGAATGATCTCAACTGGTGTGGATAGATGAAAACTGCCCTTCCTAGGTGTTTAACATGCAGACATACATGCTCCCAACCCTGCATTCCACCCCTGCCTTGGCAGGCCTGCCACATAAATTGAGGGAATTACTATTTAGTGATATCAAAAAGGGAAAATGAGATCAAGCAGGGTCGCCCTGTTCGCCCCACTTTCCCTGGCTATACATATGCTCCTGGGTATTTCTGCTAAAAGTGAACGATATGTAAAGATAACAAAATATTTCATGGCTGACCCTTCAAACACATGGTTTGGAAAAATGGACCTCCCTCAACTTGGGGTGAGTTGTTTGAATGCTCCGACCCCCCTGGCTATGGGCCTGTATTCCCTGAAGTTTACCTATATACATATAGTAGGCCTATATTGATACTAATCATGTCAATTCCCGCTTATTTCTGATATTTTCAGCAAGATATGCAGTATATAAAAAAAAATGGGGAATGTGAGGGGGGCATGGCCCAATGGCCCCCCTGTGTACGCTAGTGGTAATGGGAGAGATCTGAGAGGGACATACTACCATGGCACTTTTGGTCATTTTTATTTCTTGAGAAATGCAGGCATCGTAGTTGAAACTGTAAAAATCTTGTTTTCATGATATCTCAAGATGGGTAACCTTGAATGATCTCATACTTGGTGTGTGGGTTGGACATGCTAAGTGAATGATCCCTATTATTTTTGGTGGAGGTCCATGGTTATTTAAGGTCACTGAAGGTCAAACTGAAAACCTTGTTTACACCATATCTGAAGCAGGGTAACTTTGACTAATCGGATACATAGTTATACTGTATAGATGATCCCTTCTGTTAATTGTGGCGGTAAAAGGTCATTTGAGGCCACCAGAGGTCAGATCAAATAAGACCAGGGGTTAAAACTGGATAATCTTGACTGATCTTATCTTTGGTGTGTAGATGATCCAGGCTGTTGATTTTTGGTGGAGGTGTATGGTCATTTGAGGTCACTGAAGGTCAAACTGTGGAAACCTTGTTTACACCATATCTAAAGCAGGGTAACTTTGACTGATGTGATACATAGTCATACTGTGTGGATGATCCCTACTCTTGTTTGTGGAGGTCAAAGGTTAGGGTAGGCCACCAGAAGTCAGGTTAAATATGACCAGGGGTAAAACTATGGATAATCTTGATTGATCTTTTTTTGGTGTGTAGATGATCCCTGTTGTTTTTTTGGTGGCGGTCAGAGTTCATTGGGGTCATGAAATTTGAAACTGTGAAAACCTTGTTTACATGATATCCCTGAATTATTTCGTCTTTGATTTTTTTTTTTTCAGAAAAAAATTACAGTGGTGTATCATTATCAGGAAATAATGCTAGATTTAACAAAAAGGACTGTTTTAACTCCAGCAATGAACATATGTTGCAAAATTTAACTTTTCAGGAGGCAATTTGCCCAGTGATTGTAAAGCCCTTAAGAAATATATAAAAACTTGTTCACACCCCATTTCTTTTTAGATGATGTAAACTTCTTGAAGGAGAGAAGTTTGTAGTAGAATGACACTAAATGAGATAAATGTTGGAACTATTTTCTGATGGTTTTTGTTGTTCTTAAGTTACCATTTCCTGTTGTCCATTTGATCTGGCTTATTGTTTCCTCTTTTTTTATTTTTTATGTTTTTATTTACTTATTGACATGGTTTGAAATCATTAGGGCAAACTCCATTAAAATGAGACTTTGAATGTGTTTTGTAGTTATTTACTTTTCATTTCATTGTAGTGAAGAAAACCAAGAACGCCAGGACATTGGAAGTACAGAAGCAGTTTATTTCTTGCCAAATGCAGCCATTATAGGTGAAAATGTAAATATCTTGTTTTCATGATATCTCAAGATGGGTAACCTTGACTGATCTCATACTTGGTGTGTTGGTTGGTCATACTGAGTGAATGATCCCTATTATTTTTGTCGGAGGTCCATGGTCCATGGTGAAACTATGAAAACCTTGTTCACATGATATCGGTGACAATCCTTGGCAAATGAGTTAAAAAAATTAATTCGTCTTTGATTTATTTTGCAGAAAAAAAAATACATTGATTCATCATTATCAGGAAATAATGGAAGAATTTTAAAAAAGGACTGTTCTAACTCCAGCAATAAACTATGTGCTGGAAAATTTAACTTTTCAGGAGGGATTTTGCGTAGTCAC
>SFZH01000065.1:0-13614 GCA_021234535.1 Stichopus chloronotus | reverse complement strand
TTGTTCATCTGATCAAATAACGAAAGTGGTTCTTTTCGCTACATGCATTTATTTATTACTTCCACCGCGACGTGTCGCTTTCCGTGCCACTGCAGCACGTTTGAAATGGCAAAATTATTTCACCTACGGCTCTCCAAAGGCTGAGATCTCGTGAAAGAAGCATTGCAACAGTAGTTTTAGCAATGACACACTGTAAAAAATGACTGTAACTTATACTGTATTTTACTGTAAATTAAAACAGTAGCGTACTGTGTTTTCCTGGTACAGTAAATTACTGGATTCTGTACGTTAACTCTAGACGCGCTCTGAGAAAACAGTGCGGACGACAGTACTGTAAATAAACCCCAGACGTCATCGTTTACGCGGGCAAATATGAATGCACCTGTCACATTCACATGCCATGCACTATTCTTCTACGTACGTACACGCGCACGTCGTACGTACGTACGTCTGGCCTGCAGGCCTGGCTATAGGCCAGGGCGCGCTGCACTTATCGTTGTCGCTGGCCATGGTCGAAGTGATTGTGTGGCTCTACAAAACAGCCTGCTTCAAAGTTCCAATCCATCTTTTTTCTTCTGTGAAAGGTATATCATGCATGGTTCTTGTAGATTATGTACTCTTTGGGAAGAAATTTGACTGATAGTTTGTTTCTTGAATTGAGGATTCGTAATTGCTTACGTCTGCCAGTGTCAATGGGGTACATATCATAGACATATTTATCAAGTTACTGTATAGTGTAGCACGACCAATAGTACCGTTACAATTAGGCTAGACCGAGTACACAAACTGCAATAGGCCTAGCCGACAGATGTAACTAATCACAAAGAGTGCCGGACAATCGTCAAACAGTTCTCGCTCATTATACTTCATAACAACCCGCTCTCGCCTATTTTTATAATCGTAACTTAGACTGCACTTAGGCTAACATCAAATTTAGGCTAGCATATAGGCCTAGACCTATTGATATTTTATGATAAATATAATAATAAGCTTAATGTTATGCTTGGCCTAGCCAACTGGTAATATAAAGTATTGCCTAGACTAAGTGAAGTCTGGGTTAGCACTCACTGGATCATGGTCAACAGCCTATAGCCTTCAATGAGTGTCTGGTGTACTAACACAAAATAGACTAACGCTGACCTAACTTAGTTGCTAACTTGCACCTTTGATTGCAGGCTATTGAACAAATTGGTGCACGTGGGGCAGTGGGCCTAACAAAGAAATGTGGTCTAGGGCCTAGCATTTAGGTCGGCTTGGGGACTAAACCTACTGTAGGGGCCATGTATTTCAGTAGGAATCACCATTGACATTCATACTCATAGCCTGACACAGTTATGTAATGTACAGTAACTCCGTGGGCTAGTTACAGCAAGCATGGTTCCTTCAGGCAAGCAATTGGAATATTAAAATTGGAAACATACACCCTGCAAAAAGATAAACTGAGACACTCTTAATTTAAAAATGTACATCTGTCAGCTTTGTGAATATTCAACTCCCTCAATCAAAATATTAGCATCACATTTTGAGTATCACCGAAATGTACCAAATTTTCATTTTCCGTGTGGTGTTCCAGGATGTACACGAACATTTAGAAAATTGTCAGGTTTCAAATCCCATGTGTATCGAGATCATATTAACTTTCGTAAAGGGACTAATTATGCACATTGTGACCTTGGAATTACATCTTTGTCATGTAATTTGGATTCATGTACTGAGAAATTTAACAGTATTAGCAACTTGCTAACCCACTTGAAGAAACACATTCGTGACAATATAGAAATATCGTGCCCATTTCAAAACTGTGCCAAATCATTTTGTGTGAGATCCTCTTTCTCATCACATCTATCACGCAAACACAGAAAGAGGTCCTCTAATTTTCTATCAGCATCAGTATTCAGCAGTGAAGATAGAGAAACACTTGAGAAGGACCAAGGATGTGATGAATATTGTAATGGTAGTGATCTGTCTGGGGATTATGAGCATTTGGAAGTGGATGAAACCTCACATTCCAATGCGAGTGAAGAACACTACCTACGTAATTTAGCTTTATTTTACTTGAAATTGCAAGCTAAATTTCTATTGCCAGTATCTACTCTCCAGAATATTATTGAGGAGTTCCAAAGTATTCATCAAATTGGCCAGTTTCATCTGTATTGTAAACTCAAAGAACATCTTACAGCTCTCAACATCCCTGAGCAGTCTGTTCATGAGGTAATTGATGATTTGACTAAAAGTGATCTTTTAAAAATGTTTAACTCTGGAGTTCTGCGATCTGATCAAACAAGGAAGACGTTTTATCAATCCCAGTTTTGCTATGTACCACCTGTTGAAATTTATTTAGGTGAAGATGAGAATAACAAGAGCAGGTATTGTCAATATGTGCCAATACATTCCACATTAAGAGCTCTTTTGAAGAGCAAATCTGTTGTAGAGCAGTACAACACTACCCAAAAACAAGAGAAATATGACAGTGATACTTTAGTAGATGTGTTTGATGGAACTGTTTATCAGAATAGTACATTTTATCATCAGAACCCAACAGCACTGTCAATTATTCTTTACCAAGACTCATTTGAGGTTGTAAACCCACTTGGTTCAGGAAAGAGAAAACACAAGGTATTATCATTGTATGCTAGCCTGGTTGATATTCTACCATATAACAGATCAAACACTGATCACATGCAGCTGGTATTACTCTGTAGAGAGCAAGATTACAAGTATTTTGGTCAGGAAGCTGTTTTTTGTAATCTTGTGAAAGATTTGAGAGACCTTGAAGAAAATGGCATCCAGTTTGAAGATACTATTGTAAAAGGCACAGTATGCATTATTGCTGGAGACAACTTAGGGTCTCATAACATTGGAGGTTTCACTGAAAATTTTAGCACAAGTATAAATTTTTGTCGCTTCTGTGATATAGACAGGGAGCTTTTTATTATTTCTCCAATTTCTCTTGGCACAAAAAGGACAATTCAAAGTTACAATGATGCACTTCAGCACATTGATGATAGAGAATACCTTGGAATAAAATTTGACTCTGTATTTAATGGTCTAGGTCATTTTCATGTCTGTCAACCAGGGTTACCTCCATGCCTTGGCCATGATTTGTTTGAAGGCATTGTGTCCTATGATCTTTCATTGTACATCTATCACTTAATAAAAATACAGAAAAGCTTCACATATATTCAATTAAACAGATTAATTTCACAGTTTAAGTATCTTGGAACTGATGCTGCTAATAAACCGTGTAATGTAAACATTAATGGTGAAAAGTTAGGAGGACATGCTGCCCAGAATTGGTGTTTACTAAGATTACTTCCACTTATAATCAGTGATAAAGTTGAGAGTCTTTACGAAAATGAAGTCTGGAATCTGTGTCTGCAATTACGTAAAATTGTGGAATTAATTTGTGCTCCAAAAACTTCCAAAGATCAAGTAGCTTATATGAAGATTCTTATTGAAGACTACTTATACAGCAGAAAGAGACTTTTCCCTGAGAAAGCACTTAGGCCTAAACATCACTATCTTCTCCACTATCCGTCACTCACACTTGAATTTGGTCCCCTTATCCGAGTGTGGACCTTACGATTTGAGAGTAAGCATGCGTACTTTAAACAGTGTGCAAGGCAGGCCAAAAATTTTAAAAACATTTGCAGTACATTAGCCCTAAAACATCAACTTTTTCAAGCCTATTTAAGCTGTGGATTGTTATTTCCTCCAAATGTTCAAGTTGTAGATGGAATTTCTTTTCATGGAACACTTTACAACAGCTATGTTGTAAATGCAGTAAACGACTTCATGTTTGGGCCAGAAGACACTGTTGCATCAAATTTTGTAACTTACAAGGGAACAAATTACAGAAAAGATATGTATGTTACTGTTGGTTGTAATGATGAAGGATATATCTTTGGGCAAATTAAGCTAGTACTTGTTCAACATGGGACGGTGGTTTATGTTGTCCTGCAAAACTATCAGTCATCATTTCTTCCAAACATGGGTGTTTACGGCTTACAATTGATAGAAGAGGGCTGTGAAAATTATTGTTGTGTTCAAGTTGATGATCTTATAGATTTGTATGCATATGTTTCGTACACTCTGAAAGGAATGAAGCTTATATGCCTGCACCATGCAATTGCTTCTCACAGAATTTAAAACAATGGATTGTGAAAGCATCCTTCAGAGAGCCATAACCAGATTGTTGCCATCGTTGTCAGATGACTTGCTTCTTAACCTTGTCCATCGGTTGATAGATTGTGGGGTGGAAAGCGAAGATGATCTTCCCTTTGTTGAAGAACATGACATCACTCAGATACTGAAACCAATTCAGTGTCGGAAACTGTTGTCAGACTGGCAGAAAAAAGGTTTGAATATGTCTTTTTTTAATCCCCATATTAAAGTATATTGAAGTTTAGAAATTCCTTTCTGATGCCTCTGATTGAAAAATTCAATCTATGCAATGCTGAAGTACATTTGAAGGACACCTGATGGTAACTTTTTAAATTGGTAGCAAAGCTGTGGTGAATATATGCTTGCAGAGTGCACATATGTCAGTAAATTGGAGGATCTGTAGTGTTGTAGGATCAGTGAAGATCAAGTCACGTTTGCAGTACCAGACTGTCAAATATAGACAAAAACCTGAAATACAGTATCAAAGCCCTGATGTTCTATATGGTTTCCGGTTACAGCAGATGATGGTTGTTGTTTTTGAAGAGTTTTAATGTAGTTAGGAGTCACCAGGTGTCAAATACTGAAACCAATGTGAATAGAAAGTGATACATTACAAATATACATCTAAATGTTCTGTGGCACACCTCATGTACAGTTTTTCATTTGAAGAGATAAAGAGCTACATATGGTCAGGATGAACACTACAATCTTGAGTGTATGCTATAAAGGAAGGTAAAATGTCATGTGGGAGTTTAACTTTTATTTGTCACACACAATTGCGCTGTAACTTCACTCTGTTTATTAAGAATGAGCAGAATGACAAGTCAATTGTATTTTTTGAAAACAAAGTGACCATCAGCTGACTTACAGTAGTTATTCCTTGCCAGTGGTTGGCAAGAAATCACTAAGCAATATTTTTTTTCTAAGTTTAAGTTAGAAAAAATGATGAAAAGATTTCTTTTCTTGACTCACACAGAGCTTGTACTGGGCTAGTGTGAACCTGTACATATAAACCCACTTTCCTCAGGTTGTATCTTTATTTGCAATGCTTGCAATTGCCACACTGTTCATGCATGTTGGTGTTTTAGGCTGTAATACTGTGTAAAGGGAAAGAAAATCTACACCATTTCAGTATTGAGCCCCTTGATAACTTTCACCAGAAATCACTTTAAATCATAGGGGTATATTAACAGGAAATCATATAGCTAGGAAAATTCTGCCTGCAGGCACAGAGTATTCACATGATTTGTATGTAGCTGGTATGCACTGTTGTTTGTAATTGAAAGAGAAATTAACATGTCTGAATGAGAGTTTTCTTTATTTTTTTTTCCTAGGTCGGTCAACTACTTCAACAGAGGCAGGCAACTACAGTCAGGATGAAATGAGCAATTCATCAGATGTTTCAACCCCTCCAAATTCTCCTGCTCCACAAGCAACTGATGGCCCGCCTTCACATAACTGGCCAGAAACATTTGACATTCCGTGGAACCAAATGCCTTCTAAATTACAATCAGCTATCAAAAATGGAAGACGGCCCCTGCCGTCTGATAGACGGCAGATGGTGAGAACTGTTGTGGATAGCATGCGAAAATATAATTTAAATCCCAATAAGTCACAGTGTGCAGTTGTAGCTAAACGAATGATTTTGAAGTATCCTGAAAGTTTCATGGATAAAACTGATGAAGGGGAAACTTTAGGAAGTGGCCACTACTCCCTTCTTATGCAAATTAAGACACGTGTAGAACATTTGAACAGAAACAACACCGTAGCAAGATTAAGGAAAACCAAGAAACGTAGAAACAGTCAGTTAGACAATGAATCACAAAGTAATGTGCCAACAGATTCATATGGTTGTGTCAACTGGCAGCCAGAGTCACCACCAAATGGTGAATCACCAGAGAGTCTTAAAAAGAAACAGGAAGAGTTGATTGAACTATATAAGCAGAAAGGACCGTATGGAGACCATGAAAGTCATGTTGGCAACATTATGCAATTGACGTATTACCTGCAACGCAAGGATATTAATGCTAGAGATCCAGTTCTATCGGTCAATGAGATAAAGCTGAAGTGGCCATTTTTGTTCACTGATGGAGGACTTCTCGCACATTTCAAAACATTAACAAATATCTCAATATATAATTGTCTACTTGAAGCTTTGCAGAAAAAGGGGAAACGTATCTGCGATTACTTTGAGCTAAAAAAGACAAAAAAGTTATCCAGTTTGCTAGATGACATTAACGAAGCTTATGATGACCATGCAGATGTTCTTGCTGCTGGGTCAGTACTTCTGATAATGTTTCACTTTGATGAGGAGGAGGAAGCCCTTTTTTCTCTTTTTGATGTAAGTATGTTTGTATTTCATTCCTCCAATAGAGTGGAGTATTAGGCTTATATTTTTTTCAGCATGGCAGAGTATGTACATCGGAATGACACAAGCAGAAAAGCAGCTCTCAATCAATATCCCTTTACGGTTCACTCATAATCAAACATAATTCACAATAAAAAGCTACTTTTGCATTTCTTTTGAAACTCTACGACTTATTCAGGAGCTACAAAGTATTCAAAAATTTTCTGTTAAAACCTTCTTCCTTGCACCAATGAAGCTACTAAATGATTTTTTTTTTCGATTTTTGTTTGAATGATAGTTGTACTAGGTGAGAAAAATCTATGTACCAACACACTATTTCTTTCAACAGTTATTACTGGTTGTCCGGTATATTGTAGCAGTACACGTAGGCATAGAAAGCAGGGGCTGGAGGATCTGGAGGGAGGTGTTTGATTAAATGTATTCAAAGTTTGCTTTTGCTCCCCTCTATACACACCCACACAGACTATTCAAGAATGAAAACTCATTTTCCGTTCAATAACAAAAAATATTGAAGTTTAGAAATTCCTTTGGAAAATTTGCTCATTACATTCCACCCAAGTGCATCTTTATAAAGACCTCCAAATGCTTAAAGAAGGTCCAAACCCCCACCCCCTTCCTTTCCAGTCACCTTTGGACTTTCAAGCTGAGAACTGTTGCCTGTGTCTGTGGTTTTAACATGAATGTTTTGAAGGTCTAGTGGTACCAGAAATTGTCGACTTTCTTAGTATATGATGGTACTGTACGTATTATACTTGAGATTGGTCAAAACCCACTGTATCATTGAATTCTCACATTGGTTTTGCATAAACCCAAGAAAGAAAGGTTGAAAAATGTACCTTTGCAGTTCTTTTTTTCTTTCAGGTCACAGCCACCAAAGATGAAATGGAAAAGTCTGGACTTCCTTTGACTCCTCGTTTGATTGTGCAAGGAGGGTGATGAAGGATTACTAAGAACTTACAACTTGAGATTTTTTTTTTTTTTTTTGGTTCGATGAAAAGAAACCTATGCTGCTGGCATGGCATGCATATACAGGTGTATGTCTGTGGGTTTGTGATGGTTAGCTCATTAATACTGTGTCTTACAAAGGAAAACTACTGCAGTCTTCATACTTGGCATGTAAATTCCAATATTCAGAGAATGAACCCTAGCTAAGGGCTGCACTCTTTTAAGTGGAAATTAGGTGTAGTCCTGAAAATTAATTGATCAAAAACTTAATCAATTTTTGAATTCTGGTTAGTGGTAGTCAGATATTGTCATCATTTTATTTTGGTAGTGTTTGTAGAACACCGGCCTGCTCTCCATATTTCTTTGTATGTAGTTTGGCTTTATCTGTAGTTACATTTAGTAAGTGTGTTTGTACATCTACTAACAGTATTTGTTGTGCTTTTAAGAGAACTTCAGACCTTACCCTTAAATATCAGAATATTTTCAAAGAAGTGGTGTTTGCATTGCTTGAAATTAGTTCAATGTGATTTGTTCTGTTTTACAGGTGATTCTGTATTGAATGGAATAAAGTTCATGCTGAGCATTGAAGGGACAATTGTGTGTACTTCATCGTCATTCATCAAGGGGATTGCTGCACTGTTTTCCAGTTACTACATATTCAACATTGAGTACCAAGAAGAAGCATCAACTACCCTTGAGTTTATCCAAAGGTATATTAAATTTCCTCTTGCAAAATAGGAGAAAGTAAAATTTTAGGGGATGTGCTTTTTTACTTCCACTTACAAACCACTTGATATCAAGGGGCAAAACTTTGCAGAAATTTATTCCCCAACCAAAAATATTGGAGGGTATTCACGGGTATTTAGAACACTTAAATTTAATAAATAGCCTCAATATTTAGTGTTATTAGTTTGAAAATACTAATGTAAATGGAAACAACAAGTTTTCCTGCAATCAGAAAACTTTGATTAAATTATCTTCTCAGTGATATAACATACTTTTATAAAAAGGTTTACTGAACACCTCTATGAAAACTGGAAACCTATATTATAGGAGTGATCACTGATCTGTCTAGGTATTCTGGAGGTATATTGCTGCCATACCCACTGCACCTTAATTATCTGCTTCAGCATGATTCTTCTGTGGTGCCAAAATTAGACAACAATAGTTTAACCTAAACCTATAGACAAAGCAGTTATGTAATAGACTTGTGCTACATTGTTCCTGAATTGAATTTCATAGCAGTGAAAAGACTATATGCAGACCATAGGCAGACCATCCTTGCATCACTGTATTAAGAACGGTACTATTTTTGGTGGAGTGGTAGTACATTGCTTGATCTGTAGTCTGCTCTAAGTGGTGGTTGCATTCAAGTTTAGTGCACTGTTTCATTCTGAGTCTGTCAGTTTGGTGTTGGCCTCAAAGAAACTTACAGCGCTCATGTATTGACCGAAGGGACTGACTTCTGTGGCAGGATTCTGCTCTGCAGTCAGGGCTTGTCTTTTACATGAAAGGTTCCTTGAAGAGTTAACAAACACTGGTCAAATGAAGTTAAAAAGTATTATGTTAAAATATTATGTTATGTTGCAAAACTGCCTTGTAGCAATTTCACAAATTTTCTGTTCCTGCAGGTGCTTTCTCTGCATTAATCCAGAGACAGGAAACAAGTGTAGCAGTTCAAAAAAAATAAACAAAAAGTCTGGCAAGATGGTTCAGCGGAAGAGAGAAGTTTTCAATTCAAGGGTTACCACATTTATCAAGAACCTTGCTGACTTTGAGCGGACAGGCTGTGCATAAACAACACGCATAAACAACATCTCTCCGTTGGTAAACAGGATATTTCAAGAATAGAAACAGGACAGATTCTATAGATATTTCATAAATATTTTGCAAATGTACCACATGTGTAGAGAGTGACACTATTTTACTGTTTTGTAAATGTTGTTTTCTCTTCAGTTTTTTTTTTCAAACAGCACATTCGACCCCCCTTTCCCCACCTCATGCATTTACAAGTATTCACTTTTTATGAAAATTTTTAAACAAAGATTCATCCCATATTCACAATACTGAAAAATTGTTAAGACAAAAAGGTTCACTCAGCTTTCACTTTTCATGAAACTGTGTTGGTCGAAAATTCACCGGTTCAGCAATGGATTCTCTCCACGAAGTAATTTCATTGGGTCAACATGTACAGCGACTGAAGATCCCATTTTTAGCTCATACCAGCTAGCTGGTGTGAGCTATTGTAATGGTGCGGCGTCACTCTATCTATCTATCTATCTATCTATCTATCTATCTATCTATCTATCTATCTATCTATCTATCTATCTATCTATCCATCCATCCATCCATCCATCCATCCATCCATCCATCCATCCATCCATCCATCCATCCATCCATCCATCCATCCATCCATCCATCCATCCATCTCTCCATCTGTCCATCTGTCTATCTATCCATCTGTCCATCTGTCTATCTATCTATCTGTCTATCTGTCTATCTGTCTGTCTGTCTATCTGTCTATCTCTCTGTTCACAATTGTTCAAAATGCTTCTCCTCCGTCATGCTTTCATGGATTTGTCTGAAACTTGGACACATTGTTCCATAGGTGGTGGACCATTTAGTGTGTTCAGGAATTTTTGGTCCAAGGTCCTTTGTGGGCCCTCCCATTTATGAAATTCTACAAAATACTTCTCCTCCTACAGATTATATTGTACAATGCTGATCGTTTGCCACAATGATGTTCAGTTATTGATCCCTTCAGGGTGTTCAGGAATTGGAAGTCCAAGACCCCATGTGGGTCCAATGGCCCATTATGTGAAATTCTGTTTGAAATGTTGCTTCTCACACATACATCCATGGATTTACATTTAACTGGGATACAATAATCCTTGGGTGGTAGTTCACGTGTGGTGTACAAAAAAGTTTCAGTCTAAGGTCCCATGTGGACCCTATGGTCCATTTAAGAAATTCTGCAAAGTTGTTCTTCTCCTACATATTCTCTTGTGCTGTACCTATTCACAGTACTGCACATATTGTTATTTGTTCGCTGAATAGTGAGTGCTAATTATTTTTCAACGCTGTAATCACTTCAGCGGTACTTTTTTTTCGCCAAAGGTTCAGATTTCAGGTCATTTTGCACGTCAAAGGTCCAGTGTGTAATGGAGACTTTGCTTGGTGGCGGGAGGGCGGGGGGATGTGGTGGGGTCAAAGGCTCTGTTTCATACCTGTACATAAATTGAATTTATTTCAAATATGTAAATGATATTTTGTAAACCTAGAATTCCATTTCGTAGGGATGAGGGAACATGAATATAACGTCAAATGTGCGTTTTTGGTGGGGTTGTATAGTCTTGGGTCACACTTAAATGAGATGATATTTGTTCAAAAATGATGGGAAAATACTGAAATAGCTGATTGATTTTTTGTTGTCCTCTCAGTTTTTTGCTTTTTGTGTTGTACTATGATTCCTGTGATTTTTCTAGCAGATACCAGCATGCTGGTCTGAACTATTGCTATCACAAGGCGTCACTCTGTATGTCTGTCTATCTGTCTGTCTATCTGTCTGTCTCTCTGTCTGTCTGCAATTGTTCAAAATGCTTCTCCCATATGCTTTCATGGATTTGTTTGAAACTTGGACACAATCTTCCTTCGGTAAAGGGTCATGTGTGGGTTTTAGGATTTTTTGGTCCAATGTACCATATTGACCCTATGGCCCATTTATGAAATTTCACAAAATGCTTCTTTTCCTACAGATTTTCTTGTACAATGTTGTTTGTCATAATGGTACTGTGATAGTGGTTCCTTCAGGGTGTTCAGGAATGTTTTGGTTCAAGGCTCCACTTTGGTCCATTTTATGTATTTCTGAAAAATGCTTATCCTCCCACAAATTCTCTTACACAATTTTGAAAGCTCATAATGATACTCAGTTAGTGGTACAGTACCTTAAGCATGCACAGAAATTTTGGGTTCAAGGCCAAAGATGTGCCCGAGTGCAAATATGTGAAAATGTGAAATATTGCTATCTGATTAATCCATCCTCTAGTTAATGCTAAACACAGTTGACAAGCTGTCATAATGATACTTGGTTTAATAGTAGTCTGGTTGTTGTTTTTAAAAGCTTTGGTCCAAGGTACCTTGTGGACCCTATGACAAATTTTATGAAATTCTGCAATATGTTTTTCTCTCCTACAAATTCTCTTGTACAATGTCGATAGCTTGTCATAATGATACTCAGTTAGTGGTACCTTCAGGGTATACAGAAACTTTGGTTCCAAGACCAAAGGTGCTCTAGGGTCTAGTTTGTGGAATATTGGTTACCCCCCCCCCCCTTGGTTAATGTTAAACAGATGCCTGTCATACTACAGATCTCTTTTACAATGTTGATGATTTGTTATAATAATGATTTGTTATAATGATACTCTGTTAGTGGTACCTTCAGGGTGTTCAGGTATGAGATTCTGCACCATTGGTGTTTTAGTTTCTGTTTTCTGTACAGTAAACTCTGAAGATGTGCTATTACTTTTTTATCACTTGGAACTGACATCAACAGCCATCTGGGACCAAACATTCCATATACAATGGGAATTGTGTCAATCTGTAAGTCATTAGGTATTCCATGTTGATTACAAATACCACATCATTTTTTGAACAGTTGAGACCAATTTGTAAAAACTGTGTGAACATGGGCGTACTGGAAGGGAAAGTTAGCCACATTCCATAATAGACACTGAGTACTGCTAGGTGCATCGTTTTGTATATGGTGGTTATATTTTTGATGGCGGGTTTAATGAGGTCATGGGGAGGAGGGGACAGGTTTACAAAGAATCTTTACCAGACATTGTTAGCATGTTCTTATGTAGGACTTGAGAAGAAATTCATAAGTTTGCATTGTTGATTTGATATGTGTCTCATCCTGATAGTTATTATACATAGAAATGAGGTTAGTAATGTTACTCACCATGACTTTGCAGTTGCATTGGTCATACTCATAATTGATATCTCATGGCACATCACAAAAATCATCATCATCATGCATTCAAGTTGTGCATTCTAAACAAAAGACTTATAAGTTTGAGTAGATTATCAGCTTTATCTACTGAAACAGTAGCGTCAACACATAGAATAATATGCATGTATTTTATTTGTTTATAATTCTTGCAGAAATTGCTACATTCAGTGTTACTGCATGGCCGAGGCAGCCACATATGTAGCTTTGGCAATTCAAGTTGGGGAAGGGGTGGGGGACTGGTTGGGTAGTGAGGGGCAAAATTCCCTTATTTTGCGTTGGTTGCTCCTCAATGTCAGTCAAAAAGTGCTGTGACTGAATATTTTCATCTGTTCAGGATTGGTCGTTTTTAATTCATATGACTGTACAGTACCAAAAGGGTTTTTTTAGGGGTTTGCTGGGGGTGTGGGGCATATTGTAAGGATTTTTTCAACTAGCTTTGCTTTCGTCGCAGAGGATTATTGGTGCCAAGGACCCTTGTGAGGGAAGTATTAATAACTTAGTTAAGATCGGCATTCTCATCCCTCTGTCGTAAACTTATCTGGGTTGAGCATTTTTGTGTGCTTTCATCAGTCAACTTGGAATGGTTTCTGACAGATTTAACTGTGCATCTAACCAGCTTAATGATTGTATAATATGTGCATTGTTTAATTAACAAATTAAAATTACAGATTTGTTCTTGCATTGCATTTACATGAGGATACATTGTTTCATTCTTTTGTATGTTCTTTGATTGTAAATTGACATCTCTGATAAGATGGTAGCATTTACCACATAATTACCTAAATGTATTTTTCACGGTTTTCAAGTTTTTATAGGAACTGCCATACTTGATGTTCAAACGAGTCTTTGGCAACTTGAACCACAACTAATCTCAGGCTTTTGAAATGATTGTTATCTTCGTTGGATTGATTATTGTTGGACAGTTTGTATTTCTTGCTTTAAAATAAAATGTCTTCCATAAAATAATGTTTTTTCTTTCATTTATTTTAACAACCATTTTATCTATCTCTTTAGTTAATCCACATATATTTTTGGTTTCAAAGAACTTTATTCCAATTTGGGACAAACACCCGATAATCAACTTGAATAAAATTTTATCCTCTTTGATTGAAACAAACTTAGGTGA
>SFZH01000064.1:0-21054 GCA_021234535.1 Stichopus chloronotus | reverse complement strand
CATAAATTTTGTGGACGCGATGGATGATGTTGAAAAAAAGGAGAGCGAAAAAAAAGAAACGAACAGAGAAGGGAGAAATGATACTAGTTGACGGAGTTGGGGAGAACTAGTAGTTCTAAACTTGAGGGGGGGGGACTGGGCAATTGCCCTGCTTCACAATTGTGACCTTTTTATGACACTGAAAACTAAGATGAAACAGACTAACATAAAGGTGTGAAATCGTTGATTGGAGGTCTCGATTGGCCGTACATGCGCCTGTTGCTTGTACTCACAAGCAGTGATGAGTTGTTAAGACAACTCCCTGATGATATGTATGCGAGTATGCCACTAGCGGATGGAATCCACAGCAGAACGGTCGAAATATTTATTTCACACAGGACTCATTGGCAGTACACCTCCCCGAACTGTCAATCAAAACCTTGGATATTAGTGATGTCATGGATTCTAGAAACAATGTTCCTCTATTTTTTCCAAACCTGATGCTGAATAAAAAAAATAATAAATCCGAAAAAAAAGTATTGGTTGTCAATGCCAGCTAAAGCTATTGCCAATACGAACCAATATTGTGTCATGCAATAACCTAAAAGTACACCATTTTTTTTTTTTTCTTAAGTTGGATCTGTTTCCCCATGAGTGCATGCAACACGTAAGGTTTGCTTAAGAATTGATGATCTGTTTTCAGGGTGCAGAGAATGCACTTGCAAAGTTTCATCAATGTACTTAATATGTGATTTAAATGTGGAAACCATGCCATTGAGGGCGTTCTTAAATGTCTTCAGAACCGTTTAGTGCACTTGCGAACATCAGATCTGTAATCAGTAGCATGAAACTTTAAGAGTGATTGGCAAAGATTGTACATTCTTTCAGCATTCAGATTAAACGATTATCTGAAGTTTATTTGATTTTGACCATTGAGATCTTTCGTGCGTGCTTATCCCCAAAAGACTAAGATAATTCAAAAGATATATGGGGCGCCACATCGATCGAAGGTTTGACGAGAATCCACCCAGCAGGTTAGTATATGGCCCTCGTTTCAACGTTGAACGTAGACCCTATTGGGCCGGTTCACTAATGTAGCAAACACGCACAGGGTGTCTCCTCTATAGTTTCATTCCCGCACCACGATTTTTCTGGTGAACAGCAATCTCGGCGGCCGACAGATCACTGGAATGATAAAATAGAAAAGAGGTAAAGCATGAAGGGGGGCTTTTTGCGGGGAGGTGTATGTGGGTTCGCTGTATGTCGGTTGGATGAAAGATTAGAGAAATTACAAAGCAGAAAAGAGCTAGTGAGGTAAATGAGGTGAAGAGTAGGTATAAATTAGACCACGTTGCATGCAATGAGCCTAAAATCGCAGAACAGCCCTCAACAAGGACTGAAGTTAAAGAGGATTTCATCTCTAACAAACAGGTTGATTTTCCTCAGAGAGACTCGTTAAGTCATTCAGTTACCATTCCAATCCTCTGTTTTCATAGTGTGCTCATGCCATATCAGTTTCATGTTTTTTGCACGTGTTTAAATCCCACTAACGAGTAGACAATCTAAGGAGTTGCAAATATCATCCCTATCGTTTTGCTTGGTCATTCGATACCAATAATTCCATGTATTCCCCAGAGTGCCCTGAGCTGCACATTTCATTAATGATTCAGATTACTCGCTGTGGATAGAGAAGCCTGAATAGTCAAATTATCTGATAATCTAGTGCTACAACAAGCCGCGTAAGCGTCGAACATCAGAAATACCTTCATGAGCGTACACATGTGTATAGCAACCAGTGGTCGTTAACTGCGAAGCCTTACAGGCTCTACGAATCGGAGGGGTGTGAAGCCATGGCTGACCTTCGGCTGATTTCCTGCAAATGAAGAAAGAATTAAGCAGCCGCGTTGGTAGTACATCACTGTACTTACGTTACGGTGAAAATATGTAAGCACACTCTTTTGTCCCCCGATGACGATGTAAGGTGTATTCTAACGAAATATTGGCGTAATATATTTTATTCATCATGAATTTCAAACTCATCGCTATTTTCAGTTTTATTATGTATGTATATGTATATATATATACAATCAACCGCATATTCAGACATCTACCCAACCAGTTTGAAGTTTATCCGACTTACTTAGCGAGTTTAAAAGTCCGTTGGTAATTATGTGCGTAAACAAAGGGATTCACTTGATTCTTGAGATCATCCTTCGACCTTCCTTCCTTTCATCAGAAACCCTTATAATTTACCAAATATTTTGAAAATACTTTTCATGTACTCTCGTCTGAAATACCAAAAGTGCACTGATTTGCCTGAAAGTTTCAACATTTTCTCTCTGGCATTTCAAAGCCGTTAGTATTAGAGGTTAGGGTTACTTGGCCTTATGTGACCATGCAATGCGGTGAAGGAACACGGAAAACTATACAAGTCTGAGGAGTCTATATCGCCCATCGGCCAGGCGGGAATGAAGTTCTCTTGCGGGGACACACAATAAAGTGTTGTTAAAACAGCTGATAATGTGCCAAACGAGTTATGGGTACAAGATAATGTTAGAGATTACAACATGACAAAATAATGCAACATGACCTGCTGACTTCACGTTGAGCACAATACATTTTGAACCTATTATAAAAAGTATTTGAAAATTATCATTGTAAAATATAATTGAAGATGAGAAGTTAACTCAAAAATGTTTGTAGTGAAAACTAATTTTTTTAGCTGTGAACTAAATTTAGTATCTCACTTTTGTTCAACCCTCTAGAGCGTTTACTGTCATCTTGAAGTACTAAAACTTCCCTTCTGGGAACTATTGTACAGATAATACCACCAAGCTTAAAGATTGACCACAGCCCTCTATCAGCCCTTAGTACTGGAAGGGAAACTGGACCTATGTCACAGACACACTTTTTCTTTTGTATCCTTCAACACTTTGCACTGAAGAAATATTTCTTGGAAAGGGGCCATTCATGTAACAATTCTAACCTAACCTAGCATTACATACCTGCGCAAGATGCTTGTATTGCAAACACTATACATAATTTCACTATAATGTCAGAGTAACCTAACACAGTTTCTTTAGCTGCTTAAGTTCATCACGGAGGCAATATACCTTACTGGAAATGCAGTTCAGCATTAAGTGGTTCTGACCTTCTTTGGCTTAGATCATCTTTATCTAAACCATAAAGGGGAAATACGAAGTATCAAATAATGAACTTGACTGGCACTGGCCGAACCCGATAGCCTTCCAATAGTACCGTGATAACTAGACTGGAATCCGTGGTACACGTACTTGGCAACGTCTAGGAGTGCGCCCTCCTACGATGGCTTTTAATGTGGCGGTTCTGTGCTTTTCAACCCATTCTAGGTTTTAGATGGTTGTCGAATGTCGATTGCAGCCATCAGAACCAACCCAAGACAGAGCAGCTTATATTAATTCATTCTTTGGCGCCGAAACGAGTCTCTTATCGATAAACCCTACTTCTACTATTTAATCGAACAAGCAAGAAAGTCGTCAACGACATGGCCCCATCGATTGCGGTCTTTGCTCTCCTGTTGGCGGTTTTGGTCGCTCTGGTCATACTCTGAATCAGTAGCCGAGAGAGAGGTAAACGATGATGGTGAAGAAGAACAGGTAAGTCATTGCCTCTTAGGTCCCTTTAGTCTCAAGACAGGACGTACAGCGTAATACCAACCCCGCATACAAATACCCATCCAGCAATTTGAGACAAGATTGTCGAAGATGGCACTATGTCCTCTGCGGCCATTATAAGCCAACAGTATACAAAGAGACTATATAGATGTTATCTGACCTATTACGGCTACTATACCAATCACCCTCCAACACCTTTCAACGCTATCAGCACTGCTGGGTACGGGGGGAACGAAAGGTAGTGGGGAGACTGTTGGTACATGCGGTAAACATAAAATCTCAAACTTTTGGTCATGAGAAAAACGGGGATTTGTACCAAGGCTGCACAGCAAGGCTATAAGTAATGCAGATTCATCCATAAGCTTTTCAAGAGAGTCCACCATAGAATACAAGACCACTGACTTCTGAAGTGTATCCCATTCAATAACCAGCTCTAAAACATGATGTATAGATTATTGATATGAAAGCCGTGCAAATCGAATTTCACTTAGCTTATCGATGAAAACTCCCTATCACTTGTTTTACGTTTTTGATCTTTTCTTACTAATTTATTCATTCGGTGGTTCTATTTATCTCATGTTTTTGTATTTCCTTTTTATGGACTTTGTTAATAAGTTGTAAAAAATATGACAATACGTCATTCTAACGACTCATATGTCATCGATTTGCAAAAAAAAAAAAAAAAATTTGCTTGGATTTGCTTGATTGTGAAAAAAAAATCAAATAAGTGACTTCAATATTAATTAAAGTACCATTATTGATTGATCATGAATGATACTAAGAGCAGTTATTAATAACATTCTCCTAACAGAGAGGGCTTACTAGATATGTCCTTTCATCCTTTGCTTTTTGCTTTTCTTTTTAAAACGAATAGCATGTTTACGGGTACATCGAGCTTTGATTCTGTTCTACCCCACGCGCTGTAGCAGTTTCGGTTGTAACTAATTGCAAGCGGGTACCAACATAGGAAGTGATGGAATAAAATTTACTACAATTGAGAAACATTTTAAGTTTCCAAGAACACAGCGAATAAAAGTGTGTTTTTGAGGGGGGTGGGATAATTTAACGTTGGTGGCAACACCAGTTTATGCAATTGGTTATGGAAAAGTGAATTGCCAGGGAATAAAGTATAACTCTTTATAGTATGCAACCACAGAAGAGAAAGTGTTAAGAAGAATTGGTAATATGTGCAAGACCGTGTGTCTCAAAATTTATTAAAAAGAAAGCAATCCATGGAGTTGCGTATCTCATCGCCAGCAAAAGTTCAATCAAATTATCGATTTCAATTGAATTACATAGTTGCATAAATAGAATTTCTTCAAACACCTCAAGTTCCTATAGTGGAAAATAGATCTTTCAATTTTACTTTTCATTTCATTATCAGGTACTGAATGAAAGGCAAGATGAAATGTTTGCAAAGCTCACTGAAGACCTTGAAAGCAGAAGCTTCGGAAGATATGGGGAGGCGGTGGAGGAGGAGGAGGAGGCGGAGGAGGTGGTAACAATGGAGGAGGAGGAGGAGGTGGAGGCGGTCGTCACAATGGTGGCGGAGGCGGAGGAGGAGGAGGTGGTAACAATGGGGAGGAGGCGGAGGGGTAGAGGAGGAGGTAGAGGAGGAGGTAGAGGAGGAGGTAGAGGAGGAGGTAGAGGAGGTAGTCACAACGGTGGCGGAGGCGGAGGTGGAGGAGGTGGTAACAATGGAGGAGGAGGCGGAGGAGGAGGAGGTGGAACGAACGGTCGTCACAACGGTGGCGGAGGTGGAGGTGGAGGAGGTGGTCACAACGGTGGCGGAGGAGGGGGTGGTGGCACTCAGCATTGGTAAGATAAGTAGAACTTTAAGAACAATCTGACGATTTACAACGGGGAATTTATTACTTTGTATGCATTGCTTTTTATAAGTGATTTTAAGGGAAACTTTTGGTTTTAGCGTTAACTCAGTATAGAAGATCAGCCTAGTTTAGAGAATAAAAAGTACAAAATGTAAGAATAATGGTTTAGACATTTGTCCTTATCGCAAAGAGAAACTGAATAAATAGACTTGAAGCACTTCGCCAATTTCTCTTCCTGTCTTTTTCCGCTTGTTCATGTGTTCGCCCCTGTTTAATTCAAATGCTTCTTAAGTTATGGGATTCCATCCTGTTTACAGTTATTTGTTTCATTGTTGTGCTCATTAATACAGATTCTTCAAATATATATAAATATATATATATATATATATATATCGAATTTAATCATAGCGTACTATTGTCGACAAGTTTTCCAGATTATTTAAATGAAACCACCATGGTAGTAACATATGACCTCTTTTCCCAACAAATTAACCATTATTGACTCACCCATACGTGAGCTTATTGTGCAATAAAAACAAATCTCTTCTTTGTAAAAACGGGGTAGAACGAATATTAGTAACCAATTAATGTAAAGTGCAGGCTTGCATCATTGTAATTGCTAAAAAGCGCACCTTCTGGAAAGGATTTGGTGATCGCTAGAGATTACTTTCTGCTTCTGAATATGTAAAACACTAGTATATCAATACAGACAACAGGCCTAAATCAACTTGAAGTTTGGTAATAGTAATTTATTTATTGTGGAGTATTAAAATATATCCACGACTATGAATACCTGTATCGGCCTCAGGTATCAGCAGAGGAAGAGGTATATAGGGGCGTCGCAGTATGGTTTAATGATTGGTATACGTCTATGATAAAACATATCAGGCAAGTGTTCGGAATTTCCAGCAGGGGGGTCTGCCCTGAGGATGACTTCATTTTGCCCCCACAGACCGGCATGCCTATCTAACCCGACACCAACAGTTGAGGCCGAGACTTTCTTCAGCTTTGCAAATTCCCCGTATTGCCGGAAGCGGCAATTCCCGATTAGCCTAAGCTTCATGTAAACAGTCTTGAAAAGAGGATCTCCTGTCTGCAATTTCTCAATAGGTAAATCATCGATCTAAATTCGTAAAAAAAATCTTAAATATACAATATCTAAGAGAAGCGCCACCATCAGTTGGCGAGTATCGAACGAGAAAAGTTTCCGTCGAAAACACCTTCCTACATTTCCGAGCCCATTTCCTGTTTATTTTAGTCTCATGCCATCTCCTACAAATAATGTAGCTGAAATGAGTTTTCAAGTCAATTTATCTTGAGAATTTGAGGTACATGCTTCCCCTCCACGTGGCGGCGCCATTGGACTTATTACAAAGTTTCATTCCGTGTTCGCGCCCGGGACATTTTTAATTCATTGCGATTATAAATTGATGTGAATGATACTCTTTCAATTTACTGTGTACGGGCGTTTTGTTTCACGAAGGTTTCAGTCTTCGGCCCAAAAGTCCTAACACCCGTTCACTGGTATCAGGACATTGACGTGTTTTGAAAATTTCAGAGTATGCAATCAATGATAACCATGAAAAGACGCTATCAAAATGATAGAAACCTCTTGATTTAACATTTTATTTGGTGAGTAAGCTATCTCCAAATATCTTGCGTAATAATGAAAGGACAAAAAATTAAACAAACTTTTCTTATTTTAATACGACAAATAATACTCAAAGTTGAAATTCAACGTGAAGGAAATGCAAACGATCACATACACCACTTATCAATATCGTCACAGAAAGGGACGTAAATTTTTGCATTTCCAAAACAAGATGTATGAATGGTGAAACGATGGTTGTATTTTAGTCTTCCTAACTCGTTCTTTGCAGGGATTTATTTCGTATAGACCCTTAATCATGATGGTTTACACCAGTGGTGGCGTGGGCGCATCTGTCGGGTGGGGACACTGAAGGGACCCCCATCGTCTCTTCCGTGACATCTAAAATTGTGGGAGGATTACTAAGCGGAGCGCCACAAGATGGACCTTCTGTCAAAAAAAAAAGAATTCGAGTATCAATGAATATGATGTAAAGTATACCGTGCTGTTTAATTAGTATAATCGAATTGAAAATTGACATCTATACAGGTTTAAATTGACATATACCAATAAGGTGTAAGCTGGCAAGGGATCAAACGTAATACGTCTGCAATGTAGAGTGATAGCAAGGGTAGGAGATGATGTTTTTTTGTTATTCATGAAATGAAATATGTTTATGAAACCAAAAAGTGATAGAGACATAACCAATTAATAAAACATGTCCATCTGAACTTGATACTAGGAAATATTGGTGAATCAGTTCACCCCATGGGTCGATATTAAATATTAAAAAAAAAAAATCAAACTCTTATATTATGCTGTGCTGCGTAATGTCTGTAGCCATGCGAGTAAGAAAACAGGACAATTTTGTTATATAACATGGTCAATATCTGACTTTTTCATTTGCAGTTGATTACAATACCTGTTGGAGGTTAGTGGGCAAGTCAGGGTACAAATTCAAACATTGCGACAGTTCTGTTCTCATAACTATGCATGTGGGACCTTGACTAATTATGCTTTTTATATGGCCTTGTCATTGTGTTTGTACTTTTAAAATCCTCACGAAATTATTGATATGAACTCAGTGAGACACTTTAAGGTACTGAGGTTTTTTTAATAATGCATTATTTGAAGGTTATGTTTATCTCAATTTGTTTGTATTTTCTTATTGGCCTCTACTCCATAAATTGTAATAATTTGACAATACGTCTGTTTTTAACGTATGTTGGCCAACTTCTAGACTTGTATCGACTTGCCCGTATTGTGAAACAGATCAAACCAATTAAGTCAATGGTAAATAAGTATACAACTATGTCTTAGAATTATATTCACAACACACGAAAGTGAGAAAAAAAACTTAAATTCCCAAGAACACTATAGCTTTTGGGAAGGGAATTCAATATCGGTGGCAACATAAGTCTATGCATTTTGAAGAGGGAAGTGAATTGCCTGGAAACGAGCTATCAGTTTTAAATATGCCATGACAACCATAGCAAAGAAAGTGGTAAGGAGAAATGTTAATATTGTGCTCCGACATTGTCCATCAAAACTGAGACAAACGGGGCGATCTATGCACGAAGCTGCAGTTATCTCACGTCAAGCAAGCATTGATTTCAATCCAATCATTGATTAAATTAAATAATTGATATCAGTGAAGATACACCTACAACATTTGAAGAAGTAAACTTTATCGTCTCTAGTGTGAAACTGATGAAGGATACATTGATCGAGGGGATTTTAACAGAAAATCTTTGTTCACTGTGCTAGACTTCTACACAATTCGGAGAATATCATATACATATATATAAAAATACCACACAACATGCACACCATTCCATGAAAATGATTGAGTAAAACGTTGAAAAACGTTAACACGGTGGTAAGCAGTGGAGGTGAAGCAAGTCTTGAACTTGGGATTCAAAATTCTGAAGGCATGGAATAATGCAAGAACAGACAGAATATAAGAAATGACACCTATAGCACGCCTAACTTTTTTGCTATAAAAAGTAACAATAATCTAGGAGTATTTGCACGTTGTGCAATATAAATGTGAGGCCTAGCCTACGCGCTACATGTATAAATATTTGCAAGAAAATAGAGGCAGGAATAATATGATGACAGATATTTGCAATTAGAACTGGTGGGGATGAAGGTAGCTATCTGTAGTACTAAAATTACCACCATATTATAACAGAGCAGCTATAGCGATTCTATTTTCAAGTCCTCTTTGTGGGTTTGGTTACTTTACTGTAACAAGGGAGGAAAATTTGAATTTGGGCCAAAAAGTTTGCATCTTGCGCACAAAAATGGACAAAACATGTTGACTAAGGTTCTCAGGGGGGCAATTAAGAATTGCTAAAATAGTTTTCAAAAATTCTTTACATCTAGTTTTACAGTGTGTTTGTATTTGAAATATCTAAATTTAAACGCAAAGATTTCCTTGAAAAAATCCGATTCGGTGAATGAAGTGGATTACGTGTTTTCTTCAAAGGAACATGTACCAAGTCTGTAAACATTTTCTACACTGTGGCTCCAAGTCCGGCATCGTATCGCTTGCATCGGTAGTACGAGCAGCTCCCAATCCGTACCATGATATCATGCACGATGCCAACTCTCAAGACTTGTAATGTTACCTTTCCTTATGTGCCTGACTTGACAATCCAACCTTACAGGGCATGCCAGGTGGGTCCCGGACATCCCCCCCCATACAATTCTCCAGTCATCGAAAGAAAATTTCTATCCGAAAAATTTTCTCTGGGACAATTCCACCTGGACAGTTTTCACCTACACTGAACGTAACCATAACCATTCCCCTGAAACGGATTGTCCGAGGAAATGACCGGAAGGGGGGAAATTGTCTGGAAAAGTTGTCCGGTCACGATATCAGATATGGTATACAATGCAGTGAGAAAAAAATGTTATTCATATCTTTATTAGTATAGCTGGTAATGAGCTTTTAGTATTGTTACTTTTACTGCTTTGAAGCTCAGTATAATTAATAGGATTAATGTGGTGACTTATGGTGATTAATAATTAGAAGGAAATTGTAACAAATGGCTGGTACTACGCAGAATTAGATTTGCTTCCCAGACAACTATCTGGTCTGAGAAACACATCTGGGAAAAACCATTCCTACGTATAACAGAAAACACAACTTAGTCTCTTCTTGTATCAAGACGTACATAATAAAAAGAACACAACTAAGAAGAAAGTGTTAGGCTACAAAATACCGTTGACACATATACATGGAGACCTGACCTATCGCACTGCGTAATTTACCCTTTTTCCTTTTTTTTTTTCCCATATGATTCTGCTTTTATTGCTTCAATTGATTGATAGAACCATCTCTCTTGAGGTTTTCAATGAGACGAAAGGGTCCTCTTAGTAACCATATCAACGGCAAAACTTTTATTATGATTAGATAAATACTGCTATTTACAGGCAATGCGAGAATTACTTGAGATGTTTCAGTACTTAGGGGCTTTTCTATACATGAAATTCGGAAACATCCTGAAACGTACACAAAAATAGCTGGCATAACTATTTCACATGACTCGTATAGAAACGTTAAGATATGTTTGATACTGTTTATAAATATTCTTCTGTAACGGTCGTTGAGAAAACCAAATGATTGTCGTATTAAGATGGAGATGAAGATCACAAACTCATTGCCATTCTAGCTGGGAAGGAGAGAGTCTTAAAATTTTCTTTCGAAATTGCCAAAAAAAAAAAAACGTGTTATTTAGATGGTATTTTTCATAAATAATATTTAAGGGTGGATGAAACAATGTATGCCTCACTTTAAATTTACTGTCAAAGTTACATTGGCACCGTAGGTATGGGGATGACTCTTCCTCCGTTAACAAACGGTTTTGCCGACTGGAAAATTCTCAAATTTTGTAATCACTTCACGATGAAAAGATTCCTAGCACTCACACCATTGGACTAATACTGATCCTATTTACTAACTTCAGCATTTAACTCGCAAACACATGCACAAACACATACACACCTACACGCATGCCACCACACGTGATTTTACAGATCCATGGAAGTAGAATTATAACATTCAACATTTGATAGCCGATAACTCCCTCATCTTTGAATATCAATCGGCCTAAGAGCAAAGTTCAATCTTGTTTCCTGTATGGTCCTTGAGCATACAACACTATACATGATTGGAGGTACTACTACACCAAATAAAATAGAATAAGAGGGTTCTGTTTTATCGTTTTTATCACATCGAATTTTCTCTCTCTCTCTCTTCTTTTTGAAAAACATTGGTTGCATACTTAGCAATGTTCTAATCACCGCACGTTCCTACAAATGTTAGCAAACAATATAAGGACTTGTATCGAAGATTTTCCAAGGTCGTTCTTTTCATTTTACTATCAGGTATTGAATGAAAGGCAAGAAAATCTGGTTGAAAAGCTCACGGAAGACCTTGAAGAACGTCATGCATACAACAAGTGTGGCAACAAAGGAGGCACTAATGACAGAGGAGGCGGAGGTGGAGGCGGCGGAGGAGGAGGTGGTAAAAATGGGAAAGATTGTGACAAGAAGGAAATTGTAATTGAACGTGGAGGTGGTGGAGGAGGTGGTGGAGGAGGTGGTGGAGGTGGTGGTGGGAGGAGGTGGTGGAGGTGGTGGTGGAGGAGGTGGTGGAGGAGGAGGAGGTGGAGGAGGTGGAGGAGTTGGTGGAGGAGGTGGTGGAGGAGGTGGTGGAGGAGGTGGTGGTGGAGGAGGTGGTGGAGGTGGGTGGTGGAGGAGGTGGTGGAGGAGGTGGTGGAGGAGGTGGTGGAGGAGGTGGTGGAGGAGGTGGTGGAGGAGGTGGTGGTGGAGGTGGAGGAGGTGGTGGTGGAGGAGGTGGAGGAGGAGGTAGTGGATGGCACCCTTGGTCATGGGGCTAGAAGATCATGGAGAATCTGTTTATTCACAACGGGGAACTAGAGATGTTTTTGAATGCATAGTTTTTTATAGGGACTAAAAGGGAAACTTTTCGTTTTTTAAAATAATTTCAATATAGCAGATTTTAGTTTACAGACAATTTTTTTTAAAATAATCAAATGAAAGAGTAACGATAATGTTTTTGAAATGTTTCCTTAGCATATAGAATTACTACACGTGAATATAGACTCTCGCAACACTGCAAACTTCTCTCTCTTTCTCTGTTTGCTTGTTGTGTTAGGCTGTTAGCCACGTTTCAAAGTAGATAACTCGAATGCACCGAAAATTATGGGGTTGTAGAAAACCGACTATGAAAAGATGTTAGATATTTATAAATTGACAGTTTGAACTCTTTTCGTCATTTCAAGCTACTAGCACAGTTATTTGTTGCATCGTTGTGTTCATTTACATTGTCACTTCAAAATTGTGTTCAGATCATTTTGATAACAAAACAGCACCTCGGACCATATAACGTCGATCCAGCTGCATTGAGCTTAGATTATTATCTTTGACAAAAGTTTCCAGATTATGTAAATTCAAACTACCAAGGTCGTAAAATGTGATCTGTGGCACAACCATTTAAAGGTAACGGGTCGTCTCGTGACTCGAAAGTCTCAGAATTCGTTTACGTCACTTCCGCATTTCAGTCTGCCGTATTGCTCACTGCATTCGGTCGATGAAGTTTGTACAAACAAGCACCGTACACACAATACAAGTAACAACACAGTGCATGCAGTGTAAAAGCTAAGATCAAGCTAATTTATGAGACCATCCGTTTTATAATTTTAATAGTCTCATGCATACATACTGTCTCATCCGTAGCTTCTGGTGTAAACTCCTGTACTTATATAGGTTGAGTAACAGTAACAATTAATTTATCAAGGTACTGAATTACATATGGCGATTAACTTATTCAAAGAAAGAGCATTCCGAAAATAAGTTGATGACGCTGGAGTTTATTTGATGTCACAGCAGATGTAAAGCACTAGTATATTAATACAGACCACATACCTACACAGCATCTTGAGGTTTGGTAATACCCAATTTATTTATTTATTGTGGAGTATCAAAATAGATCCACGGCTATGAATGAGTTTGTCCGTCTCAAAGTAACCCCCCCCCCCCCACAGAGAAAGAGGACCGTGTTTACTCTGAGTGTGTGCACGAGAAGTTTCATTTGTTACCATAAATCCTACTTACGCCGATGTGCGAATGATCTTTGTCAATAAAACAAACCCCTGGTGGTTGATAAGCAAACAAGAACGGAGGACCATTACAGGGCTTGTGCTGATCTAACGAGTACGGCCCCCCGCCATTCTCTCTGCCGCTTGGATTCCGGACGTTACTAGTAATATTTATCAATAAATCTATCAGAAGACAGCTTTATCCCAAACTGTCGCATGTCACTACGATTTTTGGAGGGTAGGGGGTTAGGGGGTCAGGGAAAGATAAAAGTGAACTGACTTAAAGTGGTTACATTTCTATTGTTTTCCCTTTGTTTGCTAAAAAGAGGGATGACCAACGATTACCTGTCTCAAATTGAGTTTTGTTAAGATACTCTCATCCGGAAGAATCCACCGCCACTCTTTTAATTTAGTATGTACGAGCATTTGTAGAGCGAACTGAAATCCTCTAACCTTTTTTTTAAACTTTTTTTTGTCTTTGACCATAAACTTAACGTTAATCTTGTCAGGTATATCAGGTATACATGGCGTGAGAAACGAAAATGAAACCTTAGGAAACAAAACTATGGATTTGGTGTCTTAATCTGATTCTTGGTGCTTCCTCAAAATCCGAACACAGAATTTAGCTCATCAGTGAAATATGTCATAGTTCCCTGTGTCCATCAAAGAGCGAAAGTCTACTACAAGTTGAAATTCAACCTGTATGAAACACAGCTTCACATTCACCGTTTATCGTAATTTCACCACAGAAATGGGTGTAAAAATTTTAGATTTACATAACGGGATACAGTGTGTCCAAAGGAGATAACAATTTTATCGCTCCTTGTACTTCAATAATCGAGCCGGAATTGACTGCCCCCTATAAGTAATTCGACGGTAGGCGACGTGTACTTATAAACCAAAGCAGTGAGTTCATTGAACTGTGAACAAATTATCAATTAACGTTAAAGTCCTGCTCTGTCCAGATTGGCTTAAAGAGGCACAGCGAGTTGATATTGTTTATTTTGTGACATGTTTGAAGGACATCATTGTATGTCAATACTTCTAATATAGCCCATTAGTCATGTATCTATCCCTACTTGCGCTGAAAATTTGACAAATTGTAGTTTTTTTTATGAACCGGATTGCCTATCCTTAGTTCTTATGGAAAAAAAAGAGTCTGGTCAGATGTACAATAAGGGATGTTTGATCATTAATTACCCTATCGTTGCTGCTTCAGCTGTGTGTCAGATCATCAGAATTATTTCAGTTTGACGATTTACCATGAACATACTCGTAATAGGCAATAGATGAGACAAAATATTATGAACTTTGTGAACCAGCTCAATGGGTCTCCTGAAAAAAAAGAAAAAAAAACTAACAATGACAAAACAAATGAGGTGTCACTGTCACATGACTCAATTAATTTGATATTGTAAACGGTTCTGACTGAAGGTTTTCAAGAAATTCTGCTTAATTTTTTACTCTACCTGGTCGCTGATAAATGGTTATTTCCAACAAAGTTAACATAATCGATAATTGGCCAAACTGCAAGACAGGTCGACAAGGACGCCATTGAGAATGGGAATCGATTCTATTTTACCTTTTTCCCGTCACGAATAATTTAAAAAAAAATATGATGATGATTATTTCAATTCTATGTACCAATACGATGTAAAACTATCAATGATATATTCCATTATCATTTTATTCACTTTTCTTCCTACAAACATCATCCAAAAGAGAAAAAAGAAACAGTCAACTGAAAAAAAGGTAAATAAAGCAGAAAACTTAACCAAGGTGAGTGTTGCTAATGCGACGTTAAGGGCACATATTGGGCCCATCATCTGGTCATCCATTTAAAGTTTCTTTCGTGAAGTTCATCAAAACGGTAAAGAAACCAGTAATGAGGAGAAGCTCGTAGAATGAACAATGCTCTTTTAGGATTAGTTATGAGCTTTGTAATTTAAGTCTCCAGCTCTCATCACATTTATTATTTGAAAATATCATATTTTGAACGCTATTTTCCCATTGTTTATTTTGTACACTTAAGTTTTAATAGTTTCAGAAAATGGGTTTTTTAGAAAGCCTTGTTGTTGGCACTGCAAAAAAGACACACCAGTGGAAGGCGGGAGTATAAGTGAAACCACCGCTGTGATATATGATTAATTCACCGCCAGTGGTTTTTTAAGTGGTTAGCAACTGGTAACAACTGTTTTCAGCTGGTACTTGCTGTTCCACTGGTATAAACTGGTTGCAACTTTTGTCAATTTCTAATAACTAGTTTCAACTGGTATTAATTGAGTATAAATTGATTAATTGAGTATTAATTGACTGAGCTGAACGGAATTAAGTGGTTTGACACTGGATTAGCTTATATTATTATTATTATCATCATCATTATTATCATTATTATCATCATTTTTATCATTATCATCATCATTTTTATCATCATTATCATCATCATTTTTATCATCATTATTTTTATCATTTATATTATCATCATTATTATTATCATCGTTATTATTAACATCATTATTATCATCATTATTATCATCATTATTATTCTTTACCTTCAACATTACGGCGTCACGTGGTTTTGATGTATATCAAATCTATTTTTGAGATTTCATTGCCATAAGTTTGGCATGTTATGAAATACCAAAACTTGCATCGCCAATTAAACGTTAGATAAGCCAGGAGTAGAAAACCTTAACTAAATATCAATGACGTGGAATATTGCATATAATATACAATTTCCGAGTGTTTTAATGCAACATAAGAACGCTGAAATGCAGTTACGATACATAATGGAATCAACGAAGAATATTCTATAAAGGTGTGAAATGCATACATATTCGCTGAAATAATGAAAGGACTGGTGGTACAAATTCTCCAGACTAGACGCTTTAGCGCTCTAGTAGGTTAAACCAACTTATCGTCATTTAATTGCGTTTTAACTAAAACAAATTAAGAGGACGTATTAATTCTTAAACAAAAAGAATATGCTAAAGAAACTTCATTTGGGAGGTTACCTTTTAAATGGATCT
The DNA here is from genome assembly GCA_021234535.1 of Stichopus chloronotus. NCBI lineage: Eukaryota > Metazoa > Echinodermata > Holothuroidea > Aspidochirotida > Stichopodidae > Stichopus > Stichopus chloronotus. The sequence continues at coordinate 4,845 of SFZH01000064.1, read as the reverse complement.
TCCTCTTTTTCGGGATAATTTATCGGCCATTTATAAACTTCCTAACTTAAAATGAGCGTAGCGTTCTTTAAAATTAAATTTTCTCATTGTTGATCAGTAACACCCAACCCTCATGCGGGTGATAAAATTTACATGAATTTAGGTAAGCAGAATTATCGACTTTAAGCTAGAATATAAGTTGCAAATTTATCAGTAGAATATTTCACGGATACAAATTCCGTGAAATATGTCATAGAACAAAAGAATATTGTTGTAAGCCTATTTTACATAGATGAATAGTCTTATCCATTCCCAATTGATCTGTTTGAATTCAAGTAACAGCGATTAACTGCTATGCTTTCTTAGAGAGCCTGAATTTGTAGGGCCAACAAAATGTCGAGATAATTTTCATATTCAAATATCTGGAAGATGAGTGCATATCTCTCCTTCTGATTATGTTACATGTGATCTTTTCCTCTACTTTCTCTTCTCTGAAACACCTGACGAAGAACAAAGGTAGATGACCAGGTGATTACGAATACAACTCATATTCCAGCTTTTATTCGAAGTTTTAAAACGGTGCTCACAATGAGTATTACATTTGTCCAAAGGCGGGAGTCTCCTCACCATTAATTCAAATTTAAGTTTATATGGAAAAAAAGTTATCCGAGGGTAATATTGCTCAAGGTACATCAGCTGTGATCAAACTACGGAAATTATTACCACAATTTTCCTTTACTCACATTCGACAGGTTTTATAGATGTTTCAAAGCAGCAATCATAAATCGTATATCTACAGTTTAAACTTTTCCGAGACGTAAACAACGCCACCAATTCTGTAATTACTAAGTGTAAAAATTAGCCCTAACGGTTAATGTAAGAACTATTTTAATGACAGGAAACAATGTGAACCAACTAAAACGCTCTAACAGCTATAAAATATCAAAGATAAGGCAATGTCTACTGCAAACAAAGACGGTCACTTGAACAAGTCAGAGAACCTCACCTTGAATAAATAAAGTTTCCATGATACAATACGAAATATCTTGATTTTTCAAACCCGATGCTTTCGTCCTTTACTTCGGAATTAATGCACTACTTCTTTTTCTTTTTCTCATCCCCACCAGAACAAATTGGCCTCAAAGATAAGTCATCAAAACGAGCTCATTGGGAATAGCCTGTCATGCTTCCACGTCCGGATGAGAAAGTTCCCATCAAATGTTATTTCAAATAAAACGAAACGAAACTTTTATTTGCAGTAGTAAAATTTGTTGGAAAAGACATAGGGCAGACTATTTTTTGAGCGAAATCAAGGAGAAAACAAAGGAGCAAACACACAGTCTGTTAAAATCATCAATTTTCATGTTCTGCATCTGAATGAGCGATCTTGGCAGGACTTTTATTCCCGTAAACAATTACCAATTACCTCGACATGCATTTCTTGTCACTGTACGCACAAGTTACGCAACGTTGCCACTTTTCGTTCGAAATTTTCGTTCGTTTAGAACATGTCAGATAGCGTCGATTGTCAGATTAAAAGCAATTGCGTGCTGCTTGTGTCCACCGGATACTGGTTACGATAAACAAACAAACAAAAAATAAATAAATAAAGAGTGCCTAAGTAAGGCAGTGACCTTTCCATCTAGTTACCATGCATGGAATAAATATAACCACTCTGGGAGGGCATTCCCTCCAACATACATTTTGAAGTTCGGGTCTATTGTGAAATTGACGTGCTGCGATTGCCTCTGGCAAACAGCACAGACTTTAATATTAAGCCGCCAATCTTTTGTAGTATGTCATTACATTCCGAGACGATAAAGATATTATTTAATATCCCAGAACTGAGGCGCGCATTTCTCTGTGGTGTTAACTGGGCGCTGTGATTACAATTGATAGCTTTCTTAGTACGAACTTTAATAAATGGAACAGAATTCATTAGGTCTATAACGTAAAGAAAATATTACTTGAACACACGTAACGGAAGGTGAAAAGTGCAAATTTGCCCTATTACCAAATACAAGATCATTAAAATAAATTAGTTTATGTGGCATTGCGGTCGTCGAAGGATGTATAGGGGAAAGGGGGCAGAGCTGCGACGTTCATCAAACCAGCTGGTTAGTAACGTATGTAAATTTGAGGTATCTGGTGCATTACTGATTCTCACTTTATACAAGAGACTATAATGTTACCAAGATGTTACTGTAATACATGATCGTGCTGTGACCGAGATATTTACTTTCAAATATTAAATTAGACTTTTTCACCCACTTGAATCCAATTGATTTTATTATCTTCAGTTCTAGAAATCTACTTTCTGATGATGGACATGAGAATACTTAAGTCGCTTTAATGGACCAGTTTCTTCTTAAGGAGATTTTAAACGAATCAAGAACTTTACGTATGTACATCTATCCATCTGATGCGTGGGGCGGCTGCACGCCCTTAAAAGTAGGCCTACGCTACTGCATGTCTATCTTTGCCTGTAGTTACTGAGCCTGCGTCAGTTACGACAGCCTTTGGCTTCACGTGTGTACTTGCATCCATGATGCGTGAGTTTTTCTGCACGCTCCTGTGAGTATCAGCAAGTCAAATCCAAACTGGCTGGCCACATACGTTTGAGACAGTCTTTGCCTTTCGATACATTCTTCAGACTTGATGAATGTATTCTTCAGACGTGATGCTTGGGTTCTATACGCTCTAGCAAATTAATCCACACCTAAGATTTAGGAAATTCATCCACTTTTCCTTTAGACTTTTCTCTCTATGATGCGTGAAGTTCTGCACGGTCTTGTTACAACAAGTTAAATCCATAGTTACAAAGTGCATTAAAGACTGTGTTCGGATTTCTTTTACGCAAATCTTCCGTCAATGTTACAATACAGGTCAACAGAAACACTCGCAATGAGATACCCGTAAGTTCCATTTACATCTGCATGATGACGTTCTTGTGAACTTGGCAGGAATGACTTCATAACGTTTCCCAGGAAACGTTAAATTAGCCGGTAAAATAGTAAAACGCAAAAGAAATATCAATGAAACAGTACGAAATCTCACTAATGTTGTACTTATTTACACGTGTGGATTAATTTGTTTATAGTCATAGTCATAAGAGCAGTTATATAAACTTGCACCCCGTTTGGGAGAAATGAAGTATTTTCTTAGAAAACCCAACTGGACCAAATAATTTTAGTTATATCCCACCATATGCGGTACATTATTATTATTATTATCATTATTATTATTCTTTCACAACCTCTCGGTCGGACTTCATTTTTTGCGTCTTCTTCTCACACCTCGGGGTCCTACCCGGATCCTGGGAGGTCGAGCACTCGTCTCAGAATGTGGGCACTTCCCAGTAATGTTGTTTTTATCAGCGGTCTAACTTCATGGTTGCCTGGTATCTGACCCAAGTATGCCTCCAAGTTATTGGTGATGGCTCCTAGTGCTCCGACCACCACGGGGACAACTTTTGCCCTGACATTCCACATCCTCTGTACCTCAAGTCGTAAGTCCTGGTATTTTTCTATTTTTTCTCTTTCTTTCTCATTTATGTGGGTATCATTGGGTACGGCCACATCTACTATTGTTGCTTGTTTGGCCGTCTTGTCCATTATTACCAGGTCTGGTCTTCTCGCAGGGATTACTCTATCTGTTCGAACTTCGAAGTCCCAGAGGATCTTGGTTTTATCATTTTCTTCGGTCGGGTTGGGCTTGTGGAGCCATGTGTTACTGTGTTCCGTCTGTATTCCATAGTGCTGGCACACTTTATGGTGGAGGACTGTTGCGATGTTGTCATGTCTGGTTTTGTAGAGGCTTCCGGCAATCTTAGGGCAAGCAGTCGTTATATGGGCGACGGTCTCATCCTTCTCTCCACACATTCTGCACAATGGGTCTGTTGTTGTGTGGAGTATTTTGGCCTGATGGCACTTAGTATTTAGGGCTTGGCCTTGAGCAGCCGTTATGAGTGCCTCAGTTTCAATTTTCAGCCCTGTGCTGTCTTTCAGCCATCGGTAGGTGTTTTCCATGGCCGTGATCTGTGGGACTTGTCTGCGATATTGGCCATGGAGCAGCTTCATATTGTTTTTTTCCAATCTGCCATGGCTACTTCCTTTGGTTTGTAATTTGTTAGTACATTATTTTGCCATACAGCCTCTATCAATGGGTCTGAGTCCTTGGCTTCCATGATGTATTCCTGGAGGCTGGCACACTGGAATGTTACAGAGGCTGCGACTTCTCTCAGACCCATTCCACCATTCTTTCTTGGAGTGTACAGACGGTGCACATCAGCTCTAGGGTGTAGTCCGCCATACATTGTTAGTGTCTTTCTTGTCTTCCTGTCGAGTTCTGCCAGCTCATTTTGAGACCAGTTTATTATGCCTGCCGTGTAAGTGATCACAGGTAGGGCATATGCGTTGATTGCATCTATTTTATTCCGTCCATTTAGCCTGGACTTCAGTACTTGTCTCAGCCTTTTCCTGTATGTTGCCGATGCCTAATTATTATTATTATTTTATTGTCACTTCCGTTCATTGATCATCGTTTTTAAAGTGTTTTTCAATAGCAAATATTTACATGAGCATCCAAATGTTCATACAAGTATCAAGCAACGTCCAAAGAAATACAAATCGAAATGATTGCACATTAAGTAATTTGTACATTAAACGACCTACATAAAATATCATAATGAAATAAATGTTTACTTTTGCTTCTTTTAGATATCTGCTTTTCAACCTCTAATAGAAATTTTACTTTATAAGAAAACTCGTTAATATTAGGAATTCGGCTTTTTTTTTGCATTGGAATATGTAATACTTTAAATGCAAAATAAGAAAATTGAAAGGATGTTTAATATATCTACAATAA